>JAQGAW010000822.1:0-23855 GCA_034698025.1 Phthiracarus crinitus
ATTATTTTTAAATAAACATTGATAATTTTGAAATTATTTTTGAATATTTATTAATCTTACAAAAAATGACTAACGTTCCACTAACGGTAAATTCAATATTTTCTACTCCACTGACGGTGCTTTTTTCAAATTCTATTAACGTTAGTGGAATAAAATTTTAAATCACTAACTCTAACATTATATAAATTACCTTATCTAACGTATTACATTTCCATACATTTCCGTAAGTCTGAGCTGAGGTTCAACCCCACCTCTGCAGTCTCTTTGCACCGCACGCTAAAGAGTGAGCAATAGATTTAATGATCGTAAAATTAAAAATAATTACAACTATAAAATTAATAGTTTGGTATAATATATACCGGAAAAGTTATGAAATCGAACTCAATTAATGTTGAACCCAATGTATGAAACCCGTATGGGATCAATTTTGTAAACACAATCACTGAGTATGTCGCGAAGAGCAAATCAGTTCGTTCGATAATATTATAGTTACCTATTGATTGATTGGCCGTTACCATAATAACAAAAGAGCAGTTAGTTTGTTGTTTGAAGTAAATTTAATGCATCATTGAGTTATATAACTTCTTAGAGAACAGTAAACTAGTCTAAAATTTAAGATAACTTTATATAGTCTCAGTGACGATTAAAGTGTCAAAATATTGTCAAAAGAATGAATACTATTAACAGTGCAATGGCTATAATACAGTTAAAAAGAAACTTCTAAACAGTTCCTGGATTTATTTAAACCAGAATTAAACTTTATAGATACACATCTAGTACCAATAGCTGATGAATTTATTGAATTTTTAAATATGCCTGCTAATCAACATCAAACACCTAACAAGTCAATAAATGAAAATTTATCTACATCATCAGTGATTTTCTTTCAACCACTAGTTTCGACAAAAGCCTAAAACTTAGAAAACTCGACGGATATAAACGATAATTTTTTGAAATTTTGGCACAAACTCATCGGTTTTGATGGACAATTTTTTTACAGGTTACTCGAAAATAAAAATTTTTGCCACAATCATTAAGTATTATTTATAAGACCTTACGTGCAAAATAAGACTTTATAAGACCTATCAAATACAGCTCTTTTGACTTATTTCGACATGATTCGAACTCAAAACTATTTAAACCATTAATATCTATTACCATAAAAAACTTGATTTGTCTTAAACATCCTTTCCTTAATCATCACAAACAACAACTTTCTTACACAAGAAAAATCAATTAAAAATGTGCTATCAATTCCTACTGTGCTATAGACAAAAATTTTAATATAGAGCGGATGCCTGTGATGTCTACAAATCAATGTTATATTCAGATAAACAAGAGCAGGAACGGCAAGGACTAATGAAACAAGAATTCACTTTTTATCTGCATATTATGTGAAATTAAGTTATCTAATAAAACAATAAAAAACGTAATATTTACATTCACTTAACTGATGTTCATTTAAAGTGCACACAATCGATCTAAAATGGACACAATTAATACCGAAATTCTTTAATAAGCAAATTAGAAAGAAATGGGTAAGAAATGGTTCTCTAATTTATATAAAATATTTAAAATTCAGGTATAGTACATTGGACAACACTATTTGATCAATTGAAACAGATAAATAGCTTAGAATATCTACGGATACGCGAATACTAAAGTTTAAACTACGTTCAGACAAAAGAATTATCATCAGTAATGAATTGGAAATTGACGTCACGCCAAAACATAACAAAAGACCGTTAAGTCAAATTCCAACAATACATTCCGTTTCACTATTATTTGTCCGATTTGTCCAAATATGAATCGTATTTTCAGCTGTATCCAAGAATTAACATATCACCACTCTTTGTGACATTTCACGCACAGATAATTGACAACTCAAGACATTGCTGTTGCAGAAAATACAATTATTAAATGCTCCAAATCATAAACATTTTGAAGTTTTAAAAATATCCATTTTTCATAATAATGGTAATGCTTTCCTTTTTAATCTCGTAAAATAGAAATTTTGAAATATTCAGCATAAAATATTTCAGAAAAATAACTAATCTTTAAAATATTTCCACATTTACATAATTTAAAATGAACTTATTAACTTATATAATATCTATCCTAAAATCAATATATATATATATATTATAACAAATATTAACACACAATTAAAAACTAAATAATTATTATTTATAGTTTAGAAATACAATGTACTCTTAATATTTAAATTTATAACTTATACATTTTAATTTTATACATATTTAAATTAATTAGCTATATAAACATTTTCAAACAGATAAAAAATTAAACATAAATAAAGCTTTTTATAACCATAAAATTTATTTAAGATGTATAATAAATTTAATAAAATTTTCAAATGTTTTCTTTATTTATTTATCAAATTTATATAATTTATGAAATTTATTATTGTTCCAGTAATTTAATAGATCTTATAAAATAATCTAAGTAACATGATTGAAACCTTATTTTTTGTAATTGTAATTCAAAATGTATTACAGTAGTTTTACAAATATTATTTCTTTATTGTATAACATTTAATATCACTTTAATATCAATTCACATTTTCAATAAATTTATAATCGTAACTTATAATATTAATCTAAATAATCTTAAAATAAATAAAATTTATTGTATAAAGTTATTATAATGTAATCCAACAGAAAAATTTATGCGCATTCTGAATTTAAAATGTTCTATTACCTGAAAATTCTTGGAGATTTAGACAAAACTCCCATGATATTGATGGGGAATTGAAAGGTGAAACGAATCCGACCCTATATCAGTCTGAGACAGAGATGTGTTTAGTGGGAAATTTATTACGCAAACTGGTAAAAAACGCGCTCATTTTGCATTAAGTCGTCCATCTAATGCTTAGTGAAAGAGCTGTAACCAACATTGCAACTTTAAGTCGAGTGCGCATTTTCACGGTTTGCAGAATAGATTTCCCACTAAACACATCCATTGTCTGAGGTTAACGATCCTAGATGCACCTTCTTATCGTTCATACAGGTCATGAACGGGAAGCTATGGGTTGGCGCATTCTAAATGAAACCTTTATCTTAACAAATCCCATGACTGTCTCATTCTCATCGTAGATCGATGACAATACCATTCAGTGCAAACTCTTAAACCTAAGAGCCGTCTGCAAACCAATGATACTTATAGGGCTGTCACTGCAACTATTAAGTCTCGCCCTCTCTTATTTAAGCCCGAGCACAGACTCACAACACCTAAGAGATGGCTTGTGGCAGGCTTTCCTCACTTACTGTAGGAACTTTGCTCTTATGAGCTTTATGTATTTCTATTATTATTTCAAACCCTTTACCTAATTTAAATTAAAAAAATTTTTTGTTGAATTTTAAAGTAATGTCTAAATTATTTAATAATAAAGTAAATGGCTTTGTGACACTTCTCAGTGTACAATTGGTTTAGATTGGTTTTTTTGGTTATTAAAATATTTTATTGAAATTTTATTTCGATATTTTGGGGTATGGTTTAATTTAACCGTATTTGCTTCATAACCCTAATTTACCCTTATTTTCAATTTAACACCGTAAATGACCCTAATTTTTGACTTAGAGTTTCTAACTTTAAATAACTATGTTTTAATACAGTTTAATTTAGATAATACTTGATATTTCTTACCATGTATTCTAATAAAAACTTTAAAATAGATTAGAATTACTGTTTATATATAATTTTTACCCTTATTTGTATATTTTTATGCCCTTTTACCCAACCCTAATATTCGAAATTTTGACACTAATAATCCGCTATATGTATATAACAAATCACTAATTTATCATTTATTATGCGAATTAATTATAGTTTTTAGGACAAACCAAATGATAAGCGATTAATGTGTAATCAAATTCAAATTATATATTTGGTGTAAATATAAAGCTCAAAATTTAGAGTCGGGTTTAGGTAAGCTTAATTTATCCGATATTACCCGAATTATGCTACATTGCCCGAATTTTCGGTAATTAGTTTACTTTTTCCAAAAAATCTTGTTTATCTAAATGTTGTTTATAAAATTATTAATGAAAACCACGAAATGAATAATTATTTTATGCCCGATAATACCCGAATTTAAGTAAAAAATCAAGTAAACCGAATTAACAACAGAATTTTTTCGAACCGATTTTTAAATATTTTTACCTTTAAATTTATATATAAATTACAGATTTTATTTTATATAAAATGTTTAATTCTTTTTAATTCAAAAATAAATTATTTATAAAATGCAATGTAAACGATATTCCAACAAATTATTTTTAATTAAGATATAAAATATAGTTTTTATTTGGATTGCAAATGAATTTTGTTTGTCTTAATGTACCCAACTTTGGCGAACGCGTCGTTTGAATGAATTATTATCTCATAATCATCTCTAAAATAATAATTATTTAATATATTAATAAACATTAGTCAATAATAAGGAATTGAAAATCGTTTAATTAACATTTAATTTTTAAATAGAATTTCTTGATTCCAACTGTATTTAATACAATCTTAATCATTGTAGATATTAAATTGATTTAAATTTTTCTAACGATTCGAACGAATTTAACGAATTTAGATATAACTAACGATTTTAATTATATCAAACGAATTTAGGAAATTATCTGTAAATAAACTTAAAAAAAGCTAAAAAACAATAAGAACGTTCTAAAAAATTCTTTTAAAGATTTTCTGAACTCCTTTTATAATATTTTGTATTATTTTTCGGAAAAACTTAAAACCTCGCTTAAAATAATAACAGGTAATAACATTAGTTTTTATATGATGTATATTTTTAAATCATTTTCATTATTATATTTTTTGTGTTAAGAGAAAAGTTTTTAATAAAATTTACAAAAAAATTTAGAGTTAGATTAACTAAAACTTAATATTTGATAAATTTTAAATCAAAAATTTTTAACGAATTTTCCGAACGATTTTAGAACTTATTGATCAAAATATTTAGAAAAACACTCACAAAACAAGCTTTTTGTTGAACAGAGGACAGTCGAGTGTAAGCGTTTCATACTCTCCTCCCTCACCACAAACATTGATTTCGTATTTATCGCGCAGTGATATCAGCAACGGATACATATCTTTAATAGATTTAGTCAAATGTTGATGAGGATCTAAACCAATCACAGCCACTTTAATGAGAATGGCGTGAATGCCGTCATCGATCATATCTTTAAGTAGCATTGACTGTTCGCGTTCCCAAAGCGGTGCTAACATTTCAATGCCTAATCTGTTACAAACATTTAAAGCCCTAACTCTCTGGTAGTTTGAGAATATAGCGCCAACTGATATGCCATCGAATTCGATCTCAGTTTTAATCGTTTTTAACAGTTCATACAAGTCTTCCACTTCATCGCCGCTAACGTTCGAGTTGTACTCGTAATCACAATTAATTGGTTTTCCCTCAATAGTTCTCCGAAACAGTGGTAAATTCATGGCATCGGCGTATAAGTGAATGGCTTCGTGTCCAACAGTTTGGTACATATAAGAGTCTTCCTCTTTCGCCGATTTTGGCACTAAATTAGCCAAAGCTACCAATTCGTGTCCATCTTTCACGCACTTATGCATCGCATAACACGAATCTTTTCCCCCACTTATTAGTCCAACGATTTTCATTTTAAACTTATTATTAATTAATTAATTTTATTGGTTAAAACGTTAAAGTTAATACGATTACATAACATTAGAGCACGTGTTTTCGACATAAATATTATGACATCACATATACTTTTAGTAGTGCTCGCACTTCAATATAAAGTGAAAGTATTGAGCACTGCGTATGCCATCATAAGCGTCTGAGTGACGCCAGTCATAGACTGTGTTACTCATTTTACAGTTACGCAATCGTTACTTAACACATAGACAGTGATGCCAGTCAATCGCTTACAATCAGACACTCTGTTTTCAGAGCTGTAATATTGATTCCCACGCGTGTGTGTGTTACGTCAGTTTAGAAGCAATCAATGTGACGTTTGACTATGTTTTATATTTGTCAAACATAACGCATGTGTCGGTGCGTGAGAGGAACGCATAGACAATTAGACGAATGGGAATAAATGGCATTCTATTCACTGATTTATTTATATGTTTTGGCGCTCAAACTCTTATAATCATTTGATTGAATATGAATACGAATATGGATGAAGAAGAAAATCAATTGGGTTTGTATCTAATTATTAATTATTAAATAATAATACTGTAATAACTTAAACAATTATTAAGATATACCACAAGAGCCATCATTTATGGTATATTATCGTTCGCTTGGATTGTGTCCAAAATGTACATTTCGTTTGTTCGATAGAGGAGACTATTACACAGTTCACGGAACAAATGCCGAATATGTGGCCAAATATTTTCTGCACACAAACAATGCAATCAAATACATCGGCAGTGATAGCAATCGATTGGCATCAGTAGCGCTCTCGCAGAACAGGTTTGAGTCTCTTCTGAGACACCTGTTAATCGAAAATAGATATCGCGTAGAGATTTATAACTCGAAGAAAAGTAAAGGCGGAAACACTGAGTGGTCACTGGATGTGTCGAGTTCTGCCGGCAATTTGGGTGCACTCGAAGAACTCGCTTACTCGACAAACGCGTCGATCGATAGTCGAGGAATCGCTTCGATTCAACTCTCTTCGAACTATAATTGTGTTGGCATTGCTTTCGTTGATGTTATCGATCGTCAAATACGTTTCTGTCAGTTCGAGGATAACGAATATCTGTCTCATTTGGAGAGTTTGCTGGTAAGGATTAGTCCCAAAGAGTGCGTCATTCCTCATAAGGATTATCAACAAAATGAAGTGACGAAGAATTTGATCAAAATTATCGACAAAAATCATGTGCTCATCACAGAAATAAAGGGAAAATACTTTAATGGCGAAGAGATTGAACGCGATTTAACTAAATTAGTTGACAAAAAAGCTTCGATCGAAGTAACATTGAATGGTAAACCATATGATCTCACAATTATTGCGAAAATGATTTTTGATAATTAATACCGAACTTTTTTAAACAGCGATGTTAGCGGACAAAACATTGGCGAAAGAGTCGCTCTCAGCGGTCGTCAATCATTTGAATCTTATTGGAGACGATTCTAATTTTCACAGTTTCGATATTTGCGAAATAAATCTCAAACAATTTGTTAGCCTCGACTCGACCGCTATTCGATCGCTTAATTTGTTCCCGAATAGTGTCAGCGATGTTTCCACTAGAAATAATAGAACTTTATTTCAAGTATTAAATAAATGCTGCACACTCTCTGGTCAACGACTTCTTTCGCAGTTTATACGAAATCCTTTAACTGATGCGAACAAAATTGGTAAATAAATTTTATGAATATTTTATGACAAAAAATTGCAATAAAAATATTTTAAATCAGAGGAAAGACTAGATATCGTGGAATTTTTTGTACAAAACATCGATATTCGTAGAGAGTTGTCGGATAATTATCTCAAAAAAGTTCCTGATTTGACACGTATTTCAAAAAAACTATACAATAAAACGGCTACACTTCAAGACTGTTATCGAATATACCTTCTATTAAAATTTATTCCTGATTTGAAAACTACGCTAACGAGTGAACAAAATACTGTTATCAGTCATAATTTCGTGGAAAGACTGGAAAATATAGAGACTAAACTGAATAAATTCAATAAACTTCTTGAGGATGTGATCGATGAAGAACGCATAGAAACGTTTGGTGAATATTGGATTAAACCAGACTATGACGACGAACTGAAAGATTTTCGAAGTGATCTCAATTCCATGGAAGGCAAAGCGAAAGCTCTGTTCAATTTAGTTGACAAAGATTTGAAGCGTGAATTAAAAGAGGATAAATCGTTTGTTAAATTGGAATCAAGCACTCAGGGCTTTGTTTTTAAGATATCATTGAAGAATGAGAAAGCCATTCGAAATAATAAACGTTACTCTTTAGCTGTGGATCACTCAACTAAAAAGGATGGCATTCGGTTCGTGAATAAAGAGATGAAACAATTGAATGATCAGTATAGTGTGGCGCGCGCTGAATATGAAGCGTATCAGAAAGATTTAGTTAACGATATCATTACTGAAGCTGGTATTGTACAGTATAAGCGTATTTGTAACTTATATGGTCATAACTAATTGATTTTGTTTAATGTTACTAAATTTTAGCCGCTTATTCGGATTCTATCAAACAACTTGCAAATATTTTAACTAATCTTGACGTTTGTGTATCGCTCGCGTGCGCATCATGTACGCCATCGATACCGTATAAAAGACCAAAAATTTTATTGTCAGGTAATTATTAAATATAATTATTTAATTAATATTTAAATAATAGTAAATCATTTGATTTATCATAGATTCGGGAATAATTGAGTTAAAACAAGTTCGACATCCATGTCTAGAACTGCAGGATGACGTATCATACATTCCAAATGACATTTTATTAGACTCAAAAAATCACAACTTTTATTTTATTACAGGTTAATTACAATAATAATTTTATATGATTTCGATAACTAATTACAATTAACGGAAACATTTCATAGGTCCTAATATGGGAGGAAAGTCGACGTACATTAGATCAATAGGATTATGTGTTCTTATGGCACAAATCGGTTCATTTGTTCCCGCATCTGAAGCCACTATTTCCGTTGTTGACGCTATATTTACTCGCGTCGGCGCCGGAGATAAACAAATTAAAGGCATTTCAACTTTTATGTCAGAAATGGTTGAAACCGCTGCTATATTTAGAGTAAATAATATTATAATGCCTTTATTTTAATCTAACGTTTAGATAAGTTTTTGATTCACTATTTAACAATTCATAAGTGCTTACGCACATCGTCTGTCTGTATACGAGTAAAAATTTTATGATAATTCACTATTGTTTTTACTCATTTCAGTCCGCGACTCAATATTCATTAATATTGATCGACGAGTTGGGAAGAGGAACGAGTACTTATGACGGGTTCGGTCTCGCGTGGGCTATATCTGAGTCAGTTGTTTATATTAATAATATGCCGTAATTTTAATTTTAAATTAATTTCATAAATATTGTAATTAAAGGCATATTGCAAAGGAAATCAAATCATACACATTATTTGCAACACACTTTCACGAATTAACTGATTTGGCAAAACAAGTTGCGTCCGTTGGAAATTTATCACTGTCTGCGTTGACAACCAACGATAAACTGACAATGCTATACAAAGTAAACGATGGCATATGTGATCAATCGTTTGGTATTCACGTCGCAGAAATCGCGAACTTTCCTCCCAATATTATTGAAGTAATTACGGTTATAAATTATTACCTCTGTATATGAATATTTAATTTTGTTTATTTATTAATTAGTTTGCCAAACAAAAACTGCTAGAATTGGAAGGAAGTAATGATACTGAGCTCACCGAAGAAATCATTGAAGAAATTATAGAAGAAATATCTAAACAAAATGATGTCGATATTAGTAGAGTGAAGTCTTTAATTTGTAATAAAATTGGTTTGAAATCAAAATAAAATTTTATAGTTAAAAAATATCTATACCTGTTTGTGATAATTTAATTATGTATCTTTTTTAAATTTAAAGCTTAAACTTGAAATTTATGGTATAATATTAAATGATTTAATAAAAACATATTAATCTTTACATTAATAAAACACATTTACGAAACGGTTCATATACTTTACAGTTAGTTTTAAGGGTAATCACTAGGGACGCGAAAATCGTTAATTAACGATTTCTTAAAACCACTCAAAATCAATATGAAAACGTATATATAATTGGTATTTAACTTAAAAACTTTTAAAAAACGAAATATAATTAACGAAACAAACGGTTTTAAATGTAACTAACGATTTTATTTATTTCAAACGATTGCAATTTTATTTGAAATTTTGTCGTTTAAAGTAGAAAAACTAACAAATTTGTCGTTAAAATCCGAAGAGTTTTGATAGGGGCGTTTTTTAGGTCAACTTTGGAAAAAAATAAAATAAAAATTTTTAATAAAGAAAGATTTAATTAAGAAAATCAAATTAGTGTCATTTAAATCTGATTAGATTTGAGTTATTCCATATTTTTTGAAATTTTTTAATGAAGCCCATCCTCTAATTTTATTAATATTTCTGTTTTACTATAAGTTTTTTCTAACGATTTTTCTAACGATTTGACCAATTTTTTCTAACGATTAACAAACTATTATTCACCCTTTTTTCTAACGATTTTCGCGTCCCTAGTAATCACTGCGCCCTAAAAATCAGCGAAAAACTCATCTCACATTAAGTTGAATATGCGACCAAAAGTGTTGTGAAGCATACATTTTTATTAAATTATATAAAAAATTTTGGTTTCAAATATTTGTTTTTATGATACTATTTCCCAAAAATCGAACATTTTTATACAAACTCGCAAATTTATCAAACTCGCAGATTTATATATTTTACAAATTTATCACAAATTTATTTTTACTTTATGTGACAATTTATAGTTGCGATTGGTTTAAAAAATAAGGTGTTCATGTAAGGAAGCAATCAAATCTCGATTTACAGTTAGACTACTGTTGTGCTGCACTGCAACAGTAAGATAAATGTAACTTCAAATACCTATCTTGTGATTGATTGATGAAACGTTTATTCAACGATACGCAATGCAATGCAATGCTAGTGTGTGTGTGTGTGTGAGCTAACACTTACTTATAACTCATTATTGTTATTTATTGACTAGACTGATATACATTTAACTCGTTTTAAGTGATTATAAGTGATTTAAACATACCATAGTGTTTTGCGATTGCTGTCATAAACACATACATCACTCGCATATCAACTTCTATTGTTCTTTAATAGTTTTTACTCTATTACAGTACCGGTATTTAAACGTGTGTTAGATTTTGTAATAAAACTAATAATTGTGTTTTAAGATGAGTGGTAATTATTAAAACTTTGTTACTGTTTTTTATTTTATAATTATAATATCTTAAAAATAAATATCTACGAAAATTATAGAATTTTTATCAGCAATTAAAATATCTTAAGTTCTTATTCTTATTTTATAGTTCAAAATAAAGAGATGGATCAAAACGATGGAAAAGAAGTGGTGGACACTAATAGTCAAATGTCTAATGAGTAAATAAATTAATTATTATTTTGTTTATTAACTCTAAAAACTGATTTAAAATCAATAGAAAATCTCATTTACTGTATAAAATTTCATTTTTTGTGTTAACTTTGAAATGCATATTAACTTCAGTTAAACTTTATGTTTGTTTTTTAATACCGTAATGTATAAGTTATCGTTTGCATTGATTCGCAAATCATTTTTGATTTAAACAATTAATAAAGTTTATCTGTTAAAGGCTTGCGTGAGTTTAACATGTTATCTCGTGTGCTGTTGTTATAAGATAACATCCACACTCTCTCTATCGCTTTGCTTTGATCACACTTAAGCTAAATAATTAAACACTATATTCTATTTTACTTTTAAATTCAGTGTCCTGTGCTTAAGATCTCTTTACTCATTGCTAACTATTGCGTCATTCGCTAATTTTTTTATATCGCATAATTATTTTATTGACGCTCACATCAAACCTATGATTGCGTTTTAATTTATATTTAATTATATCAGTGATTTGATTAACTTATGGATTACAGATTACTGGCTGATGCGCACAATGCGCCAGACATTCCGATAATGCCGTGTTGTTCCCAATCGCACGCAGATATTCCAATTGATTCGCTTGATTATGCTATGAATAATGCCAAAATCGGATTATGCGTTATCTTCAACAACGAAAAATTTACTTCTGAGGAGAAGTTGTCGCCACGTTTGGGCAGTGATCGCGATGTTAATGCGCTTAACAACAGTTTCGGTCGTTTAGGATTCGATGTGAAAATCTGTACAGACTATAGCAAGAAAGAAATGTCTAAATATTTGGAGAAAAGTAAACCCAAATTAATTCTTTAATTTCATAATTCTATAAAAAATATATTTTTATTTGTTTTAAGTTGCATTGAGTGATCACAGTAACCACGACTGTTTCGTTTGCTGCATATTAACACACGGCGGCGAAAATGGCACCTTATATGCTAAAGATCACGCATACTTAATTGATAACATTACTGGATATTTCACTGGCGATAACTGTCCATCATTAGCAGGCAAACCAAAGATTTTTATAATTCAGGTCTTAAATATAAATATATAGTATTTTGCTAAATGAAACGTTCAATTATGTTACATTTAAATGATTTTAAGAAAGTTGTCTCAAGTAAATGGAAACTTAAAAATATCTAAATTTAGTTATTAAATTAAATTAAATTTAGTATATTAGAAAGCATTATATGTCATATTCTTATTTTATTCACGAATTAATTGAAGTTTTATGATGCGTGAAATTAACGTTTGCAACAAATTAATTAACATTCAAATTTGATTGATTAGGCATGTCGTGGACTGAAGTTTGATAAAGGAGTTGTTATAAAGAGTCGCGACGTTACTGATAGCGATTATAAAACCATTAATATTCCTAATCTCTCCGATTTCTTATTCGCATATTCAACAATGCCTGGGTATGTACCGATAAATTTACATTACATTTAGTATTAATCAATTTATCTATCAATTCGTTATTCTAATGTTTAGATTCTTTTCGTTCCGCAATACAAGCACTGGTTCGTGGTTTATCACTAATCTAACACAAGTGCTCGATCAGTGTAAGTGTAACTTTAAAATTACCAATTAATAGTTACAATTTTTACTTCATAAAACACTTTTACGGTATGTTAAGAAAATTTCTTTTTTAAAACCAGATGCTTTTGACATGGATTTACTATCGATATTAACCATAGTTAATAGAAGAGTAGCGTTCAATCATTTATCTCGCAGTGATATTCCTGAAATGAATGGTAAAAAACAAATGCCTTGCGTTAAGCATTGCTTGACCGCTCGTTTGTTCTTCAAAACGAACGCTTCCGTTACAGTCAAAGAGATAAGCGATTTGCAATCAGAGAACAAGACTGAGGCTGTTAGCCATTATGATTAAACTTAACTTATATTAATTATCAAAGTATTATTTAAAATTTTTAAAACATTTTTGCAATATTTCATTATTTTTTCATACTTTAAGATTTGTAAACATTTATTAAAAAATAAAATGTTTTTTTGAAGCCTTTGAATATAAATTACGAAATGATCGCTTAATCGTTGATAACCAAAGAATAAAAGTAAGATAAAGTTTAACAATGAGTAAATAAAAGTTTAAACTTAGTAAAAATTTTCATTTATAAAACAATTGGAACTCTCATGCTATTCAAATCAATAGTTACTTTATCTATTTAAATGTGTTGGACTCAAATATTAAGTTTTAATTTATCAATATATGCTGTATTTTTTAAAATTATTTAATACATTTTTTCCAAAAATAAAATGACTCCATTTTTATTCAAAAAATAAACGAAAATTTAACGAAATAATGTCTATATTTTTAAAATTCGGTTTCTCCGGTCGAAAATTTTTAATTAACATATTTAACCGAAAATTAATCTTAACATAGAAAACCTTTTCGGTTAAAACCAAAATTTCTTGTTCAAAGTAATTATAATTTTATAAACAATATTATAGTTATCATAAATATATCGATTTATAAACTGTCAAATAATACTTTTTGAATTACAATTATACATTTAAGACAGTATTTTAGTTTAAGTGAACATTTTTTCGAGCTTTCGATGAATACTACGGTATAACTCTCTTGAACATTGGAAACTGAATGAATTTATAAATGAAGAAATTATTTCAAAAGAAAAGTATTCCAATATTATATTTATATTAATTTTTTATTATGTCCAATAAATTTAATTCACGTAAACCTTTTGAGTTAAAGGAAAAATTCTTTCTTTAAAAATTACATAATTTTAAGTAGATCTTAAAAATAAATTTTAAAATTATTTTCATTTTGAAAGTTTAAAATTTACTTTAATATTCATTTTAGAACAGATAGCTTTAAAATTAACTGGGAATAATGATGTATAATTTCAAGAGTAGATACGCATTTAAATCTCAAGAGAAAATTTTATATTTAAGAAAAACATAGTCAAGACATAAATGTATATATAAATAAAAAGTAAGTATTAGTATACTACTTAGCGATTTTGGATGGTATATTCAAAAAATGTTTAAAATACAAAATAATTTGCTAATTAAAATCAAAAAAATTTGTACTAAATTAATAATGAGTTATTCTGAACTCTTAATATTCTTTACATAAATTTTTAAAATAAAACAAGTGTATACAGTTTTATAGGTTTATCACAGTTTTTATAACAACAATAAACATTGTATTTAAATTTTATCAGTTTTTGTTATCGCGATTTCGCAAATTATGGCAAATTAATTAATTGACATATAATGTGTTGTCATACGATTATTTAGAACCAGAAGAATATGGAAAACTTCTGAATTTTGCTGAAGTATATCAGATCAACAGTTAATAAATGTTCATACTTTAAAATGAAAAAGTCGGCACATAAGTTTTATAAAATATTGTTGTAAATAGCACTTCAGTGAGTGTATTATGAAATTTGCTTCATTTGTGTTTTAGCACTCGTCGAGTAAACATCACATAAATTGTTGTTAAGCGGACACTCAAAAGTATTATATAAGAGAATATGATTTCGAGTGTAAATGGTTTTAATTCGAAATAGTTTTTATTATGTTGTTTTAAACAATTCTATAATATTTTTAGCATAATTTAATATATTTTAACGCTATTTTTAATTATTTTAAATCCTTTTTAACAACCATATAATCAACTTTTAGACTTTTAAAACCTATTTTTAGCCTATTTTATGTCCATTTTAGCTTTTTAAAACGCATTCTTGTCCTATTTTAAGTTCTTATTTAGTTCATTTTTATCCATTTTTGGTCATTTTAAAGCCATTTTTAGCCCAAAGTAAGCCAGATAGGAGTTCTTTCAACAATGATTTTTAGGAGATAGGAGTCTATTTTTATGAAGATAGGAGTCTATTTTTAAAAAAACCCTTTATTAATATAAAGAAAAAATCCCTTAATAAATATAGAGACCGGTCCACATACAGACAGACAGACAGACGGACGGACGGACGGACGGACGGACGGACAGACATCCCAAATCCAATAGCTCCTTTAGTTAAAGTGAGCTAAAAACAGGCAAATAACATAAGTTCAATATTAAGAATAGAGTATGCTAAACGATTTCGAGACAACAGAACAACAATTGAAAACTGATTAATAGTGATGGCAGAGATGTTAACGCATGCATACCACGAAATTTATGATAAATACCAATATTTCGATCGTTTAAGATATTTGATGATCGCTTTGTTCTACAAAATAGTTTTTGCGTATCGAATATTCAAACGATCGAAAATGAATGGACAAACAAAAAGGTTTTTCAGGAATTTGTGACATATTGTTTCACATGCAATAAGGCTTGAGAAATCACAACCAATTGTTAGAATTAAACGCAAAGCTATCGACGATTTAATGGGAATTATTAAAACATTCAATAAGATTACAGTTGAAGACTAACAACAGATTCGATTTATCAAAACCGATAGATAAATAGTTTCTCTTAATCTCTGATTCGCTAACTTATCATAACTCTTCGGACGCCAGAAGAAATTGCGGATAATTTCTGTTATCATCCGATGACTTAAACGATATTATAGATTATCACATAAATTGTTGCAATTATTTCATTATTTAAATTACATATTATAATGATTACGTTATTATTTCGGTTTATGTACGCAATAATTGCTGTATTTAACAATAAGTGCTGCGATAACATCCAAACTCATTTGAAAATTCCAAGGAGTTTTCTCAACCTTCTCAAAACATAATGCCTACGAAAATTGAAAAAGTTTTCTAACTACAGGGTGTATGTAATTGTTTGAGACATTATATGTAGACAAACCAATAGAATTTAATGAACATTTTTTGCATACAGTAAATCCTGATTATTAAAACACTAAATTTTAGTTAAAGTTTTTAAGCAAATTAGCGAATTATATGTTCAAACTGTTGTCCGTCGTTCGTAATACAATGCTTTAGCCGATTAATATATCCAAATAAAGTGTTTTATAATATTTCCGTATGATTTAATGAATTAATTTGTTCGGTAATATTAGTTTTAAGATCTTCTAAGCTTCGAGGATGTGTCGAATATACCCGATTTTTGAGATAACCCAAAGGAAAAAATCCAAAGGGGTTAAATCGGGCGAACGAGGCGGCCATAATACTGCCTCACCGCGACCAATCCATTTATCATCGAATTTTTTGGTAAGCCAATTTCGGACAATTATTGCGGAATACCCGGGTGCGCCATCATGCTGATAAAAAACTTGATTAATTTCCGGGTGTTCACAAATTTTGGGCCACAATAATTTGGATAACATTGTTAAATAATTTTTTGCTGTTACCGAACCGGTGAAAAAGTACGGTCCGATAATCCATGTGCCCCAAATACCGCACCAAACCATTACCCGGGGGTCGTTTTGGGTTTTAGCATCCAAAGCCAGATGTAGATTTATATCCGACCAATACCGAGTGATTTGTCGGTTTTCCCTACCATTCAAATAAAATTTGCCTCATCGGTAAAAATAATATTATTCACAAACTGATAGTCGGTATAAATTTTTTCAATCATTTATTCACAAAAATCAACCAGGATTTGATGATAACCTTCATAAAGTTTTTGCACTTCGGTAAATTTATATGGTTTGAACCTGTTTTTCAAAATTTTTGCTACCGAATAATGACACAATGGTGATTCTGCTGCTAATTTCCGGGTAGATTTAATGGGGCTTAACTAAAAAATTTAAAACTTACCAGATTTTTTAAAAATTTCCGGAAATTTCTCAATTTTCCAGAAAAATTAAAATATTTTTCAAAAAATTATTAAATAAAATTACCAAAATTTTTGCAATAACGGTAGTTGAATTTTTCTCGTTTGTTGCCGTTAATGGACGTCCAGTTGGATTAATGTTTAAAACAGAACCAGTTTTTTAGAATTTTGAAACTAATTTTTGTATTAAGGAATTGTGTGGTTTTCGGTTTTCTGTGTATTCATTAGCGTAATTTACTGCTACCATTCGGTAAGACATACCACCGAAGTACCACTCAACCTATAACTGTTAATTCACACCGAATAATATCGGCTATTTTCACAATTTTCATTATTATTATGCATTTTTTGATTTAACATTATTTGTATTAAACTAATATTTGAAAGAACCGTTATGTAAGAAACTAACACTAAGTTTGTGTAAGTGCTATATTGTATTTTGAGGGAAAAAGTTACGTAACTGTCATTAACCAATAAGGTTACAGTCTAATGTCTCATACAATTTCATACACAATGTATAATACAAGTATAAGAATAGCTGTTTTCCATAGTAAATTTATAATTAATGGAATAACATCTAATTTGTTTAGATTTATGTTAAACTTTTTGAAATTAGTCCATTCGTACTTTAGTACTAATTTCTTTTGGAATAGTTCTTGTTGTTTCTTTAAGTTTAATTAGATCTTTAATTTCTTATGCGCTGTCAATATATTTTCTCATTAATCACTTTCTGTTGAAGAAAATCTTGACTTTATTATTATTAATATTATTATTACAATTATTGATGATTAATTCGCAATTACTTATACTTACCTCACACTCGTGACTGAAAGTTTTAGCAATAAATTGTGTAAAATTCCCCAAAAATGCACATAATTTACATTTCCATATTGTGTTCACAAAAATCTAACTACAACATACGTCACTGTCTATGACGCACTAAGATTTGCATTTATGAACTCTATTTACTGCTGATAATGTGTAATTGAAATGTAGACAGAATATATTATAAAGGTTTAAATTATAATCAGCAGTAATAAGAAATTATTCATTGAAAAGTAAAGAAATTTCTTTAAGAAAACATATTTAGCAGTGAAATAAATTCAATATTTAGTGTAAGGTTAGTAATATTATGTGTTATTTACCATTATATTTAACTATACATATATTTAATACAATGGTATTTTAAGCAAATTATTATACACTAGACACCCACTAAATTTTACAATAATTCATGTTTGAACCTACCAGTAAATGCGACTCATCGTTTTTAGTGCTACCCCACATTTTAGAGCTATCCCAAATTTTAGATCGACCACAAATTTTAATCCGACCCCACATTTTAGTGCGACCCTAAATTTTAAGCCGACCCACATTTTAGTGCGACCCCAAATTTTAATGCGACAAAATTTTAGTGCGACCCAAAATTTTAGTCCGATTCAACATTTTAGTTTGATTCCTCCTTTAAGTTGAACGCCTCGTTTAAGACAATCTCTATAAGTGTGATATGCAACCGAATGTTTAATTTTTATAAGTATACTTTACATATACAGTAATTGCATTATGGTATAAACTGTAATTCTCTTTAGTAATATTTTAACTGCTCATAGTGTAGTGACCGCAAAGTTATTGACCGCATTTTAATTACTCATCACAGCTATCACTTATAGTTCATATTCCTTATTATTACACGCATTCACATTTACTAAGCGTTACTCATATCCTTAACTTAGCGCTAATTTGTCTATTTAAGGCTCACACAAACACTATATTTATGCATTATTCTATACTCAAACACTAAGCATTAAGCACTCATTCTAGCCTTTTGCTAGTCTTATCATACAGTTAGCAATAAACACGTGTACATCTATGAGTATAATAAATACTTTATTGTATTTATAACCATTATTTAGTGTTAATAAAGTTCTTTGTTTTGTGTTAATTCGAATACGGTGTATAAGATATCATCCACTCAGCGGTACTGATTCCAGTGTCGCTAAAATAGATAGCGTTAGTTGCAAATCTTTCCCATTGTTTTTCCACTTTTTCGCCGTCAATAAAACTATAGTATATATTATAGAACAAATGTTTAAAAGGATTGAAAATAAGTATATAATATCAAAAAAAGAAATTCTGTAAACGAATAAAATACATGAAAAGCCATGAAAAGCAAAATAAAATACAAATTTAAGGAAAACTAAATTCGTCTTCAAGTATATTTCTTTATTTTTATTATTTTTTGCTATTTAATTCAATATTTTTTATGATATTTGCAATAATTAAAGTGCTATTTTTTAAACAAATATAAGTATTAAGCGGTTAAATTCAATGCTATTTTTTAACATATACATGCATTTTTCGGTTAAGTACAGAACTATTTTAATATCAAATATATTGTTTAAGAGGATTCATAAGCTATTATTTAGTAAATAAGTAACATTTAAATTTTGATATCCTTCATAATTTAACGATTTTTGACCACCCCATAAATCCGTATAAACAGTTGTATTTGGTGCTACTTTACTTTTAATTATTTTATAAAAGTTTTAGATTCTCTGTTATTATTTGGGCAAATTGTTAAACGGAAATTTCCACCTCGTATTTTTTCTCCATCATTGTGCCTCGACAAGCCTTCCCCAGTGGTATTTTATTTTTCCAACATTTGTCTTATCACTTTCGACAATTTTTTCAGCTCCCCCAATTACACCTAAATTAAATATAAACTAAATATATAAGTTTTTTCAAACTTAACAAAATCAAACCTAACGAAACCAACACAATAAATCAAACCAACCGAACCCATCCCATCCCATCCCATCCAATCCAATCCAATCCAATCCCAACCCAAGCCAACCCAACCCAACCCAACCCAACCCAACCCAACTCAACCCAATCCAATTCAACCCAACCCAACCAAACCTAACCCACCCAACCAACCCATACCAAACCAAACCAATCCAAACCATACTAAATTTATACTAATTATTTGATACTCAAGGATTGGACCTGAATATATCGTACAAATCGGCGAAACGAAAATAGGAAAAAAAAGTACAACAAAGCGTGATTAGTAGTACAATGGATTTTAGGTTTATTTGTTCAAAATAATAATAATTTACGATTAACATTTTGTGATGATAATGTACAAAATTTTCTAACACTTTCAAGACTAATTGAACAAAATGTCGAGAAAGGCACTTTAATAAATTTGTTAAAAAGGATACACTGGAATTGATAAATTCGGATATTTGTATCAATCTGTTAACCATTCAAAACATTTTGTATACCTTATTACTGGAGCCAATACACAGAATATAGAATCTCAATAGAGAGCTCTAAAAAGATGTATTTGTGGAAATGGTATCCCTAAGGATAAGCTTTACTTGCATTTATACGAATATTTATGGAAACGATACTATTTATCGAAAGATGTTGGCTTGTTTCCCAATTTATTACAGAACTTAATTTTTTACATGGCGAGCGCAATAAATTTATTACTAGTTGAAAACATCTCCCAATGACTTAATGACATTTTGCAAAGAATTAAACAAGAATTATATTTAAACATTAACTACTAGCACAAACCCCCCACTCCATACTATCAATAACAATAATAATAGACTGCCCACGGGTATTGCAAAGCATAGCGTGCAGTACATTATTGGAGCCTTTTGCATTTTGTTTTAATTTTTTTCAGACGAGATGGGTCTTTGCAGAGTAATATTTGAACTAAAACTAAACAAACATTAAAATTAATGCAATTAATTAACATTAAATACTTGTAAATATTTGTAGCATTTAATTAACTCAAAATAATTAATTTGTAACCCTAATTTACTCAAAATAATTAATTTATAATAATATTTTACTCAAAATAATAAATTTGTAACCTTAATTGTCTCAAAATAATTAATTTGTAATAATCAATTACTCAAAATAATTAATTTTTAACATTATATTACTCAAAATAATTAATTTGTAAAAATAAATTACTCAAAATAATAAATTTTTAACGTTAAATTACCCAAAATATTTGTTTGTTTATACCATTTTTTTATTTTTATATATATTTATAAGTTAGGTTCGGTTTATACGGGTGATTATAGGGTGAACGATGGGAACGGGTTTACTAGTATTTACTCATTCATCAATTATTGTATTTAAAAGTTCATATTTAATTAAATAAATTATAATTTTAGATAAAAATAATCATTTTAATTAAATAAAACCCAAAGGAACAAACCCTAGTTATGCACTATTTATTTAAATTTAGTTAAATTTAATATAATTAAACACTAATTTATACATTTAAAAATAATTCTTATTTAATTTCGTCACGTTTTCGTCATTAAGATTTGATTTCTAAAATAATAGACATTTTGTACATGTTTTGCGAACGCTTTACCCTTAGTTTTATCCATACGTATCCTTAAAAGGTACCTAAATTTTATTAAATTGGAGAAAAATGCAATTAATGTGTTAAGTTAACGCTAATCACTGATATATACTGTTATGAAATGCAATCACTACTGTTATGCCGCTAATCATATGTTTGAGTTTGAGAATATGTGAATAGTTTTACAGTTCAGGTAATAATGACAACAATTAATAAGTGCTCGTGTTTCACACTATTCCGATTCACACTATCCTGCAAATTACGATTTAATAGAAGATTATGTAAGATTTTATCATTGAATTAACAAGAATTTAAATAGACATAAGAATTATTATATAGTAATTAGAATTTGTATTAATTAAATGGAAATAAGTATTTCTAAAGAAAGTTTAATTTATTAAAATGAATTCAATTCTGCATATTTAATTTTTCGAAATTAATTAAAATTAAATCAACTTTTTAAAATACCGGTAAATTAAAATAAAAGCCATTTTAATCTATTCTTTTTTGTAGCTAAATAGCTATTAAATAATGTCTAAATAGACAAAATGATGGAATAACTTAAATGTTATATTCGATAACATCTTAATAACTAATAAAACAACTCATTATTAAATTTATTTCCAGCTTTATTTATTTTTTGGTGAAATTATTGTTGTTTCTGAACGAGTTTTCGCTTTAAACTGTCTGTCATTTCAGGTGGCGGTGGGCGTGGAAGTCGTAGATATACTTTAACGCCATCATAGATGAACCATTGCAATGCCGTCAAAGTACCAATCATTATGATTCTTGGAGTTAAACCTCTCCATAATCCTAAAATTTAAAAAATTATTATCGTATATAAACCGTAAAGAGATCACTAAACAATCGAAAATTTTTGAATAAAGTTATAATAACATCATTAATTAAATAAATTAGTGATTCACCAGTGAATGGATTTCTGAAAGGTTCAGTTAATCTTACACGATATGACTCATCTCAATAGCATATACATAAAACTAGTGAGACTTAAAAGCGTGTATTATTTAATTATTGATATGCTTTAGAGTAAAGCTGTTTCCGAGTCAAACCATCAGTTAAATATTTGATACGAAACCGAAACTAATTCTTAAACAAGAACGACACGTTATCAGAGAGCTCACTTTTTGATAATATGTAATCTATAAAAATATAAAGTAATAATAAATAACCACCCAAGAAAAGTATCTAATCCTTTGAAAAATCGGCGATAAAATAACATCATTGATTGATGTACAAAATTAGTGTAAACTAATTCACACCCATAGAAGTCAGACATGTTTCGCCACTGATAACTTACTGGCTACCCGCTGAAGATCTGAACACTGGTTATGGACAAGTGAGTATCGGTAATCAGAATACGATGAAGTTATTAATTCTGGATGATAGTTATGTTAAGCCGGACGATACATATAAGGATAGTGGGGTATGTTGGGATAGTGGTATTTGTTGGGATAGTGGGATATGTTGGGGTGGTGGGATATGTTGGGGTAGTGGGATATGTTGGGGTAGTGAGATACGTTGAGGTGGTGGGATATGTGATGTAGTTGGATATGTGAGGTAGTGGGACATGTTGGGGTAGTGGGATATGTGGGGTAGTGGGATATGTTCGGTTGGTGGGATATGTGAGGTAGAGGGATATGTTGATATAGTGGTATATATTGGGGTGGTGTGATAAGTTGTGGTTGTGGTATGTTAGGTAGTTGAATATTTTGACTTGAGGATATTATAGGGTGGTGGAATATGTGAATTATTGGGATATGAAAGGATGGTGAAAAGTTCAACTTATTTATAGCCGAAGAATGGTGACCTCTGGGAACACGGTGTAATCAGCCGACAAATATGGCCGAAGAATGGTAACCTTTTGTGATAATATAAATCTGTGACAGAAAACTGAGAGAGAAATTAGATAATACACTTGATTCCAATGCGAAATCAATTGAAAAATCACTCCCGTCACCGTTGTGAACACGGTGTAAATATCCCGACAAATGTGGCCGAAGAATGGTAACCGTTGGAGATATTAGAAATCTATCACAGCAAACTGAGTGAGAAAGTAGTCGACACACTTGATTCCGTTGCGAAATCAATTTGAAAATCACTCCCGCCACAGTTGTGGACAACATGAAAACTTCCCCCTATTTATTGCCGAAGAATGGTAACCGTAGGAGATATTTGAATTCTGTCACAGCAAACTGAGGGAGAAAGTAGTGGACACACTTGATTCCGTTGCGAAATCAATTGGAAAATCAATCCCGCCACAGTTGTTGACACCCGGGAAAAGTTCCCCCTATTAATTGCCGAAGAATGGTAACCGTTGGAGATATTAGAAATCTGTTAGAACATAAAAATTCAACAATGTATTTTCAACAAAGACCCATATCATAAAAATCCAACAATTTATTTTCAAAAAAGACTCCTATCATAAAAATTCAACAATATATTTTCAAAAAAGACACCTATCATAAAAATCCAACAATTTATTTTCAAAAAAGACTCCTATCATAAAAATTCAACAATATATTTTCAAAAAAGAC
>JAQGAW010000823.1:0-23827 GCA_034698025.1 Phthiracarus crinitus
ACCCGGACCTCTTTTCATACTACAGACTCGGACTCGGGACCTGGACCTCAAAAGACTCGAGTCCCGAGTCCGGGTCCGAGTCCCGGGTTAACCTTTAAAACGTTTTCGTTCAAAACCAATTTTTCAAGTATGTTTTTACTTTTATTCATTATTTAGCTTTATTTTAAACACATTAGTTATCAATACGATGTCAAAACATTAGTTAAACATAACTATAAACTTAAAGACAAATAAAAATTAAATGACTTTAAACCAAAAAGTTTATTTTAAATTTTTGTGAAAGAATAAATTACAATCAAATTACATTCGTAAACAAAAAATTATTACAAATCAAATATGAAGTATATTTAAATATAATATACCATATAGTTTTAATTAGTGAATGTTAATAAAGTTTAGAATAAAAATTCAATATTGGTTTTAAAAATATTTGATGCCAAACACATAACCATAATAAACAGAACATAGCTATTAATCTAAAATTTAAAACTTATTTAATAAATTTGAACAATAATAGGAAAAGCTATAATACGTACTATGATTTTTGTAATGATGCGTCAATTATCGCTTTAAAAAATAAATGGTTAAATGCTTATACAAAACATAAATATTTAACATATAAACTCGTAAAAATGACAGTAAACTAATTATTTAAATCTAATCTTTAAAAATGTGACAAAATTTATAGTAAAAAAGAATAATAGTTAATTTATATAAAAGTATTAAATGTTTGTATATATATACTTAATCTTACAGTGAATTTCGAATGATTATCAAAGTATTGCAAAACTTTTGCAAAAACTTCACACATGTGGTCTTAGATTGCTAAACTATAGTAAAAGTATGCAAAACAAAATTAAAGTCAGATATGAAATTTTTAAAATTCATTGAAAAACTTAGTTATTTATTTCAAACTCTAACAGAATTATTCAAATTTTCATCTATAATTATTGTTTAAATTACTTATTTTAATTTTTAGTTATATTTACTGAACATAAATAAATTCAAAAATAAAATTTCTAACAAAGTGTCAGATTTACGAAGCAATGCAATAAATGTTTTGGTGGGTTTAGGAAAGTTTTGCATACTTTTACTATAGTTTTGCAATCTAAGACCACATGTGTGAAGTTTTTGCAAAAGTTTTGCAATACTTTGATAATCATTCGCAATTCACTGTATTATAAATTAAAAATTATTTTCCCGTTTTGGGTTCTTTTTTGTTGCCTCCCGTTTTGACCAATTTTTAGTTCAGAAAATCCCATTCCTTACTAATAACACATCACATTTTATGGCACATCAATAGCTTTAGGAAAATTTTGGCAGAATCTGTTTATTAGCTTTTCGAGTAAAAAACTACTTATTGATTGTAATATACTTAATTGACTGATTCCTTCGCTCTCTAGAGATTCTATAAGAAACTATTATTGAGTTTTTTTGCATGTATTAGCTCTAGTCTTAACTATTTTTGTTTTTAATTTTTGAATTTGATTGCATCGTTAATAAGTTTATCGCTAACAACATTTGAAACGATACGTTTACAATGTGTTGTTTAACCCAAACCGAATTTTTAAACAAATTTTGATCACAAAATATACGTGACGTCACCATAAGTTTCGGTAACGTATTGCCACACAATTGATTACGGTTTAAACGGTTTAAATTAAATATTCACTTATACATTCATAAACTTTTATTAACATATAATATTAAGCCTTAGATGGCGCTAATGTAGCGTTAGTTTAATGTGTTATCGAATCTCATTCATAAACTAGCGTTTAGAGTAACGATAAACAAAGTTTCTTAACATATACAATATTTAATAAAATATAAGTTTAATACAGTTTCAACAATAAGTTGAATGCTTAAACGTAAGCATAAGTTTTCTATAAAGTTAATACAGAGTTCCACAATTGTTACCTAATCATTACCGAAACTCATTGTTATTCAATACCGCTTTTATTGCAAAAAGTTATAGTTTGAAATGAATGATATTCTTGAAACATAATGGAATATAAATATGGTTCGCAAATGATATACAGAATATTCAGTCACTCATACCACTCATACTCTGATTGAATGTTAACTCAAACCCCCATTAAACGATCACATTGTCATTTAAATCATATAAAATTCCCCCACATTTTATTGGGTGAGTCCGAACGCATGCGCATTAATGCGTTTTGGTTACCTTTAAGTCATGTGTATTATAACACAATTTGTGAAACAGGTTTCCATTTGGTTTTCAATTATTAGTTGAGAAGTGCTGCGAACAGTAAAACGATTGACGGCAAACCAAATGCACGCGAGATTTACTCCTGAGTGGAAACAGTCCAAACACTCAACCATTCACTCGCTATTTTGTGCTCAAAAATCGTGGCAAATATGTCTATAAAAGTTGTGTACAGTATATTATAGTTACGTCATTCAGTATTCAGTATTTATTGTGGCAATGAATCGCACGATTCACACACAAACCGAAGTTTCCGATCACCAGATATCAAGTGTTCGCATCAAACACACGAGACGTAAGTTTGGCCAAACATATTGTTTAAATCAATACTACCATTCAATTCGTTTTATTAATTAGTTAACCCATTTCTATACCAACTTTTTTTATTAAAACATTTTTGATGATTAGTTGTTGGTTTACTAATGTTTGGAATGGAGCGGTGGTTAGTCTGTGTTACCTCACTCTTACACCACTGTAATACCACTGTAATACCACTGTTACACCACTCTTACACTCTCTCACACATACATACAATACACTAATACACTCTTACACTGATTTCGATAGTTTCGTTAGCTGTTCGCTCAAATAACTAACTAACTATCTGTCTATCGCTCAATCGCTTTCTCTTCCTTCACATTGTCTGTCCTTGAATGTGAACAACCAATTGTAATGAAAATTGCATATATATGTATGTATTTAATATAATAGCTACAAAAACCTTTAAATGCAATGATTTTGCCTTTCATTCAGTATAACAGCATTTTTACCTCTGTTTACTATACCATCCAAAAGGTAAAAAGACAATAAAAATATTTTATTCGTTATTATTATTATTATTATTTTTATGTTGTGTAGCGTTTCATAACTTCTTTTATATTATATTATTATATTACGGATTCAGAATTAACTGATGCCTTTTTGTGTGCGAAGTTTTTAACTTTTTAGCTTTTCATTATGGATCAGATGCCGTTTGTAATGACGAGCGCGCAGAGATAGAGAGAGAAAGAGAAAGAGCACATGCATTGGTGAACCCCCTCTGCCACTACTTTAGATAATATGTGGTTTTAGTCCCACATTCGCTCTAACGTATACAGTATAAGCAAAACAATAATTTTCTGCCAGGTTTTTTCGCAGTCAGGAAATTGTATGATTAAACAGCATTTGCTTTGTCTTTTCATAAAAATAACATATATTTTGTTCTCGTTTCTCTCTCTCTCTCTCTCTCTCTCTCTCTCTCTCTCTCTCTCCCGAGTTTACAACAGATACCATTAATAAGATTAATTATATTTTAATTAAAGCTTAAAATTACTTATACCAAAAATACCAGATATATATATATTTAGCATAGAATAAGAGTTTTTAGACTAATTCGTTAATTTACTTGTTTTCGAGAAAAGAGATTACAACAAGAGATAACTTTTTAAAATGTAATAATTTTTTGAAATTACGATTTTGTTGGATAATCTGATTACGAATGTGAATAACTTAATAGCATAAGTAATAATTGCGAGTCAATTACCGTCAATAACTTGTCAGAATTTAATCGCATAAGTTTACCGTTTATTATAACTCTTGTTAATTCACGGTATTTACAGCGCCAGAGGTCAAGAGGAAACATTACCACTCATTTCTTTATGATAATTATTTTCTAGTTGTCTTAATGTGTTTCTTTTTTCATTTTAATTATTGTTATTGGAAAAAATGATTTTTTTTATTTTTGTTATTTTTGAAAAGACGGCTACAGTTTAGTTAGAATATAATTTAGACACACGTATAATACACACACACATAACATAACTTACATACCATTATTATAGAAGAGTTTGAACGCAGGGTCACTATAGCGACAGATATTGTTTTGTTTTCCGACGACAGCTAAATATATTCGGTCTATACATACGCTTACATACATTTTGGTTGTATGCACTCATTTACTGATGAATGCGAAAAAAATCGGTCTCTCATACGAGGCACAGGTTATTTGTTTTCGATGCAAATTTTCGAATTATGAAACCTATTTCCTTTTGATGTGGAGCTGTTTTTGCATGTAATTTTCGTTAGCATACGCTTAGTTTGCTGTCAGACCTGACCATATTTTCGGTGACGTAAAAAATAATGTAATTAATTCAATGTAATGATTTTCATCTTATTTTCTAGTCTATACTATAAACAAAAAAAACTTATGCTCATTAAATAATTGGTATTAATTATATTGAATGAGAAATTTTTTGTTATGTTAGCGATAGATGTTAATCAAATCAAAAGCTTGCTTACGGCTAGTTTTTAAAGAGGCGATCATTTAAAAAAACTGATACAACTTATAAAAACTTAAATGATTTTTTAACTGTTAAGTTTAACCCTATCTTTACTCTTTTAAGAAACTACTCGACAAAACATTGAAAACTGGTTAGGTTTTAGAAAATTACTCGACACTTTTAAGTAACTACTCGTACATAATCATAATGAATGTCCTAAATTTTCATGACACAGGTGTGTATTGTTTCAGTAAAGCATACGACAAAATTTAGTCTACAGTGTATTAACTATGTTTGTGGTCGAGTAGTAACTTAAAAGTGTCGAGAAGTTTTCGAAAACTTAAACCAGTTTTTTTGTTTCCGTCGCGTAGATTCTTAAAAGAGTCGAGTTGTAACATAAACAACTGTATTATTGAAAAATTCGATTTTCATTAATATTAACTGGAAATATTGATTAATTGAACATATTTAGCGTATAGTATAGAGAGGTTGACTTAATATATACATGCATGAATAAGAAGTAAAATCTCGGGCGTGGTTTTACTAGATAAAAATGCAGTTATTATTGCTAAACTTAACGCACAGAAACTTATGATGAAAATGCATGCCATTGTGCCGCAGTTGTCGAGCTTTTCATCGTTGCAGTTACTTTAGAGATGCAGTGATGCAAAATTATTTGTCAAAATTGCACGCATTCGATGTTTTAAAAGTTTGTTCAGTTGTATTTGACTCTTATTGTAATTTTTTATGCATGAAATATTAACTTTTAGTACGAAAAAACTTCGCATATACAATATTTTTGTATATTGTATTACAGTGTTTCGAAAAAGTGCACACAAAAAGTATTTTACGCGATGATAATACCTTGGTTTTGAACATTTTTTTAATAGTCGAGAATAAGGCAAATTTATTTCGTACAGAGAAAATAATTTCCCATTCTTAACAATCAGGTATTGTAATTGTATGGTTAACCATGTAATGCTAGCGAATAGTTCTAGTGATTCTACCATCTCTTCATTGCTCGCTGTGAGAGTATTTT
Organism: Phthiracarus crinitus; assembly: GCA_034698025.1. Lineage (NCBI taxonomy): Eukaryota > Metazoa > Arthropoda > Arachnida > Sarcoptiformes > Phthiracaridae > Phthiracarus > Phthiracarus crinitus. Next base: position 5,528 of record JAQGAW010000823.1, read on the forward strand.
AATAAGTAGGCATTAAAGCATATCAAGGACTGTCGTGAGTGCTCAAGAGTTAGTTAGGTGTTGTGTTTGTGTCTATCTGTTTCTATTTGGTTTTCGGTAACATTCGTTTCGGTTCGGTTCGGTATGTTTACCAATGCGTTTTTTATTACTTTATTCTATTTTTTGAAATTTTAGGTTAACGTGTAAGCATTAATATTAAATTAATTTATTATTATTTTTTGATATAAAAACTGTTTCATCATTATATTATTATACTGTAATATCATTATATAATATATTATTTTATTACAATATAATAATTTCGCAAAAAACTTAATATTTTATTAATGAATTTTTATGACGATAAATCGATAAAATAACCTTAACTGTTGTTATTGTTACTGTTCTTACATATAATTCCACCATTTGTTAAATTCAAAATCATTTACTATATATAAGATTTTGTTATTGGCGGCGATTAGTAATATTTTAATTTAACCGAAAACTGAGTGCGTTATGTCGTGAGTTTAATGAAAAGTTTCAGCTATTATGCAGAATAATTAGATGTCAACAGCGAGTGAGGACAGACAGGTGCGACTATTCTCAAACTTCGACTCATCCTCTAAAAAGAAATTAGCCTCATATGTGCTGTATTGCCAATTAAATTAATTGAAAGTTAAAACGTTAAGAAAATGGTCAGACAATGTTATTTGAGTTATTTTCTGTGTCGTACAGAATTGATAGGATGATGTGTTAAGTGGCGTTAGAGTGCATTATACTGTAATCGGTATACTAGTTATGTATACAAATGACTAAATTATCGAATTGAGAGCGCAATATTGAAAATGATTGGATTACACAATGATAGTTATATACACAATATTTAAAGTTAATTATTAGAAATGAAATGGAAAATCAGTTTTCGTACTATGATTGGTATGATCCGAAATATTAAAATGCGTGAGAGTGAGACAGGATTTAGCAAAGCAATGATCGTCACATGATTAGTGGTGTGGAGCCAACCGATAAGTTTTGTTGTGCTCTGCGCTCCAAACAGCTCTCAGCTCTGCAATGCACTGCCAAAAAACATTCACGTCCGGTGTGCTGCTTATGAACTTACTCTTCCATTTGAAAATATGTATATAAGCCAAGCAATACTACAATAGGAAAAAAACATAAACTCTTACATTAAGTCAGAGAAAGTCATGAAGAGATGAAATTGACTGTACATAAAGCCAGAAAAACTGATATATAAGGCAGCTTTCATTATAATTAAGCCCCGCAATGGGATGGGCTCACTATTGCGTTGAATATGTCAGAGAGAAACCCTCGGAAGTGTTAGTTGTAAATATTGATCTTACTGTACTGTACTGCGTCGACGTTCGTGTGCCAACATTTGTTATATCGATCCTATATTACCTTTCGTTCAGCCCTACCATTCCCTACCTTTCCCTATGCATTGCACTCAATTCATTAATAATTGAAATGCTTTTTCGTAGAAATTTAGTCGTCTTTTTTTGAGAAAAAATATGTATTTTCATAATATTTGAAATGTGAGATGATTTAACTAAATCACAGAATAAAGAATAGTCGACAGCAGTTGTATTGGCAAACATTAAAGCTGTAAATCTCTTTCTATAACTTATCAATTTATTAATGTTTTTAACAATTTTAAGAAATTCTATCAAATACTGAATTGAATGGAGAAAACTTAATGTTGAAATCAGTGCTGCAAAACAAGAGAGCGTGAAAGGTGTGTTTTTTTTAACAATTATTACTTCTAGTAATGCTCATTAAAGTCGGTGGCATATGGCATACGAGAGAACGCTAACGCAGGTATTGAGGTATTGCATGAATGCTTTCAATGGACTGCAACATTGCGAGCACTGCTACCACTGCTAGCATTACCAGCACTCGCACTGTTGGTTCTGTTGTCACTGTAACTGCCATGCCGTTGAACTTTCTCTTTTATTTTACCACAATCTTAATGTTACCTGAATTGAATGTGATGCCTCAATGATATTTCGTAGCCATCTCTTAATTCTGTTCGTCATAGTACATGAGTCATCAGTTCTAGTTCGTCACACGTTATTCTTTAGTAGATATACTGTACTGGAAGACTCAATGATGAATACTGTGTGCGACTCGCAAATAACCAATCATACAATAGTAGACTATTTCTTAATTTTTTGTTACTTTTATCTCGTAAGACTACGCTGTTATGCGTTCATTTTGGTCCAAACCTATCTCTTCCAAACCTAAAAATCTTAATTAATATAAAGTATTTTGGATTTGTGCCAATCTTTTTATTTTATCTTCACGATTATTCTCTTTAATTATACACGAATTGCTTGTATTCTTAAAAACTTATCTAAAATTACAAGCGATATGTGATTCAGTTTGTTCACACCAAACCCTTTTCAAAAATTTTCAGTTACAGTAAATCTAGTTTATTTAAGATTAACAATGAAATTTTATAAGAAAATCTATGTCTTAGACTAAACATTTCAAAATATCTTTAATATTATGGTTCGTATTGATAAAACACATTACGTGTTTAATTACATGTGTTAATAATACTTATCAGTGATATTTGATTAAAAATTATGTAATTCCTCGCTGTTCTAATGTTCTTAATAATTTTTATTTCTTCTTAATATCGATAAAAATAGATGTAAATTAGTAAAGAACACGTGAAAAGAGCACATTTTACCCTTAAAAGTTGAAATTTTAAATTTAAACATAGTCGCAAACTCACGTCAGTTTGAGAAGTTTTTAATTTATTGCAAAAGCAATTCATAAATTAGTCATATTTTTTAAGCTTTAATTTTTTCCACTCTTAACGTTTACATCGCTTTGGAAAAAGGAAACTTATGAATAGTATCGTACATACATCGTACCATATCATAAGTAATACAATATTTCTATAAATTTAATTTAAAATTTGTTTAATCGCTAGTTATTAACAATTATGACTATTTTGTTAATAAAGCTAAATTTTTTACGACTTGGTTTGTATTTTGGACTATTTTATTTATGGAAAGATTTATCTAAAATTTAGATCGAATTGTAACTGAATCTATGAAATGGGCATAATTTGAATTTTAAAAAAATGTTTATAAAGTACATGATAATAGAGAAATCATTTCTCAAACATTTCTTAAAATATATGACTTTAAAATTCTTAGATTTTAAATTACAAATTTCAATCGCTGTTAGATTTATCTTGTTTCATAAAATAAATCCATATTTAACTTTTTATTAAATTTGATTGTGTCGATCATCACTGTTACAATTTCAGATCAAAATTTATCGCACCTATTATTATAAAACTAATATTATAAAGTAAATTTATATCCAATAATAACATCATGTAATAAATTTTTTTCTTAGAATTCTTTATTAAAATTTAAATTTTTGCATAATAGAAGTTTATTTTGTTGTGAACATATTTTCGTGTTTTAGTAGCGCTCATATTGAGCTCCCAGTCTTTCAAGTGTTTGATAAACGCTCGGACCTTTGATAAAACTCGAGTTCTGAGTCCAATCAGAATCCCGGGATTACTATTTAACGTGAAAAAATAAATATAATTTAGAACGTGTCAAATGGACCCAAATTCCATCTCCAAATTTAGCTCTCCATACACAGATTAGTATTTATTGATCGAACAATTAATGTAATATTGCATATCGTGTTAGATTTTACTAAAATTTACTTATAAGTAATAAAGTTTGTCAGTTCCAATATTTTTGATAACAATTTTTTTAATAAATTTTCTGTGTATGCCTTACATTAAGATATTAATTTTTTGTAATTTATTTTAGTATGACTTTAATTATGACATAATGCTTTAAAAGTATTGCTGCACTTATATGTATTAATATACAGTAGTACAGTGTAAATTGTATTTTTATAGCTTGTATTTATTAAACTTATCCCAAAATATTAATAATAAATTTACTCGGAAAGCCATACTCAAAATTAATACATAGTGAACACATTATTAGATAAATGAAAAAATTTAGTATTAATGTGTCGTTTAATTGAATTGTATTATAAAGTATTCAATAAACAAATTGTATTTATATAGAAATTATATATAATATATAAAAGAAATTATATAATTAATATTTATTTGAATTACCGAAAGTGGTCACCTATAGTCTAACTGAAGCTCTTGCTTATTGCTACTGTTTTTTGTAAGCTTTATGTTATTTAATTACTCACTTACAATATTTACTTTACCCGTGTATCAAAAAATAATAATTTCTATGAATATTTATTTAGATGAATAATTGTATTGCTTTTTTACGCGTTAATCATAAAAAGTTTAAAGATTGTAACTCATATTGAGTTTCATCGTTTCTCTTAATGGCACTGGAAGAATTCACGGTTTGCATTATCATTATGGCCGTGGCTTCTCTGGTGCTATCAAGAGCAGCGACCAAATATTCAAGCTTCGAACAATGCACGCAGAGCTCGAACGATACTGCCATACATAGCGCTATAGCATTAGATAATGATTATGCTCTCTCACTCTCTCCCCCTCTGCTCTCTCTCTCAAAAAAATCTTAACCTCTCTAAACCTTTATCCTTGGCACTGGAAGAATTCACCGATGAAATACAAAGTCGTGGGTTCTCGGGTGCCAAAGAAAAAGGAAACAAAAGTTCAGCATTGTTTATCATGATCTTCCATCAAAAATACTTTACAGTTGAAACTCTTGAAAAGTTAAATATCCATTATAGTCAGTGAAGTTTTCAACATATATTTTCTACAGTTTGAGAAATTTGCATCAATCGTTGAGTTTCATTCTACTCTTATCGAAGTTTTTTAAATAAAATTTTATTTTAGTATCATTTAATGATTTTACATTAAAAAAATCCTATGTATAAATAATGATTAACTCTAATTTCTATCTATTAGTATTGAAAAAAATTTGTTCAATTTCTTAAAAAAATCTTATTTTCAAATTGATTTAATTTTGTAAAATTTTGAGCTTAATGTATCACCATTTCGTTAATTACAGTATAATTTACTAAATAATGGCACATATAATTACTTTATTATTTTGTATTAAAAGCACAAATGTTAAACGTTATTATTTAGACTATAAAAAACCAGCAGATATGCTGTATTATTATTATTATTATTTAATTCCGTTCAATTTTTGTGAAACCATTCACTGTAGCTTAACTTATTAGTTTTTGATAAAAATGTTATGCTCTATTCACACACCAATCGTAAACTAAGAACATTCAATGATAATTAAAAAAAATCGAAAAGGTTTGTGCAGACACGCATTGGTGGCGCAAATCTTTGCTCAGTCTCGAACCTTTGGCACAAACTCTTTGGCACTGGCACATTTTTGTATTTTTATTTAATACGACAAAAATTGTGGTAGTGTCAATTATTGCGCCAAAGATATCATCCAAAACTGGTTTTTTCTATATTAATTAAAACTGTATTGCCGATTACTATTGGTAAGTAAGTTTCTATAAATAAATTTTGATTTCAGTGAAACGATTTTTTAAGATACAGTAAAATGTAAGTTTTGCTTTTTTTTGTTGTCGGGTATAATAACGCTTTTGAAACCTTATTTATAAAATTTTCGATTTTTTTGTTATAAATATAATTCCTATTTATAAATGTTAAACAGAAACGCGTAATTCAAATCTATTACTAGATATAATTGCATTATCAATTAGCCGTGAAGGCCAAAACTCATTTTATAAATAATTTATAATAGCTTTTCATAAGTATTTTTACATTGGAATAATAGTATAACTTCGTACTAATTTTACAAACACTTTCCAAACAAACTTTAAAAGATTGAAACCTGTTTTAGTAATTTTTTCCTAATCATACTGTAATTAAGAATTTTTAGCTAATTATGAGTATTCATAGATTAAATTATATCATGAATAGTTTGAGCGCTTATATATTCTATCTTATTTTAGAACTAGAGTAAAAGCCCGCCTTCGGTGGGCGAAAAATAGTATCACCTTAAACAAAACACACCTTTCATGTAAACCTTTCTCATGCCCGTGTGGCCCTTATAAAATTTTCATCTTAACATAAACCCGAATTCCACATATACTGGACCCTCCGTTACGTGCCACCCGACCACTCCCAGCCAGACTACTCCCCACCCGACCCAAACCACTACCGACACGACAAAACCATTCCCGACACGACCCCACCAACTGATTGACCCGACAACTCCTAAACCAACCCGGCCACCTCACCGGGTCCAACTACTCCCCACTTCATCCAACTAATCCCACCACTCTCCACCATTCACCAAACCCCAACAAATCCCACCACTCACTCCCCTCCCGACAACACCACAATTTTAGTGTACTTTATTGGTATAATTTTATTTGTTATATCTTTTGATATATTTGTTTTAATTCCGTATAATTATTTTTAAAAATTTATAGCTTCTTGGAATAGTTGCAATTCTTAAAGTATGTTTTCAAATAAAGAAAAGACAAAAGTGATATATAACTCTTTTAAGCCGTCGACGATAACAAGTAATTTTTTAATTAAGTCTTAATACTACAATTCAGTTTTTTGCTTGTTTTCAATCTTTCTATTGTGTTATGGATTTCATAATGTTTTTAGCATGACCTTAAAAGACTTGTAAAATGATACATCACTCCTGATCGTCATATATCATTATTACTCAAATTCTTGTTTCTTTAATTTGCGCATATCTTAAGAGCGCATAAGTATAAAAGAATAAAAACAATATCGGAAAGTAGTTAAGATCTAGAATTTTGCTAAATCTGTGAAAATAATATTTTTTTACTCTTGTATTCTCAGGTTTTTTTCCAATAAAGAATATGTAAAAATTTTGCCTTATAATCGTTTTGTTTGGGTTCATAAAAGTAATCAAAGAATTTAGAGCTCAAAGCAATAGATAAGTAATATCTTAATGTCCAGAAAATAGAAAAGAAATTTTTCGAGTTGACTGAGTTAAGTAATTGCTGCTCCGATAGTGTGCGTAATTTTCCTTTAATTTCAACCAAATTTATTTATTTTAAATTATTGATCGATTCAATAATTTTTGAATATGAAAAATTTGCATTTATTTTGTTTTCGGTTCTGAAAGATCAGTCAAGGATAAAATATAGTGTTGACATTAAGCAATAAAAATACGTTCATATCTGCTTTGTTCGTATCGTGTTTTGTGAAATCCATAATTTCATAGTCATTCCCTTTTTAATTGTCGAACAATTATCTTAAAAATGATTTGTAATTTTCATTATTTCAACGACAGCGTTGCAATTATCGAGTGTCTTCAGCATAATTTAAGCTAATTATGTCTTTTCTTTATCTATGATTAAATATATAAGTTTTCTCTAGACTCTTTCCCTTCTGTTTTTGTGTTAACGTCAAACATACACATATAGAGAATGTTTATGTACGCTTACTTGTTAAGACATTTTTAATAAGACTTATTTAAAATAAGTCTGACAACTAAATATATATTTAATAAATAATTTACATGTTTGATGTGAAAAAATCGAAAATTGGATTTAACCAAATATTTAATGATTTGTTTGAGTATTGAATTATTTGTTGGTTCACATTAGAGATCATATAAACCGGTAAAACGCACTGTTATTCTTATAATTAGTTTGTAATACTTATTATTACTTAAAAAGTTATACATTTTATAGTATATTATATAGATTTAAATGACACCGAAATATGTACGTTCGTAACTAACAAGCTTTAAAAGTAAAATTATTTGACTCATTACTAGATAACCATAAACTTGATTATGGTTGACACTTATTCGTTCGCTAATAATGAATCATATGAACCCAAAAGAAAATATAAACAAAGATTGTTAAACTCTTAAACTTTATATAGTCGTTACATATTTTTTATTATATTTAAAACTGTAAAGCATGTAAAAGCAAATAAAAATTAATAGATAAAACGGTATAAATTAAATTAATTTTAATGAAAAAAATGTTGATTAAATATTAAATAGATTAATAAAAGTGTTCACATCAGATAAAATTATTAATTTAACCAAAAAAGGTTTGCTGATATTAATGGCGAAATTTTTCGCAAAAAAACTTGCGTCTCTAGTAATGATAATGCATATCAAAGATAATAGAATTTCATGTGAACTTTCCTACAGATAAGTAAAAACTATTTTTAAAAAAGCATATTCATTATACCTTTAAAATGAAATGTTATGTTATATAAATCATGCGTCACAACAGCTTTTAACCATTCGATTCTTAAACAAATAAGATTTAATGAATTAAAGTTGTTTTAACAGAATTTATTTCTCATTGACGGCATTATATCATAAGTTTGAATTAAAAGTTGAACAAACAACAAACAACAATCAGCTCGATATTGATTTATTGTGGCTTAAAATTCTATTCTTATTGTTCAAAAAGTATAAGAAGTACTAAAACTCGTAAAGTTAGTGTTTTAGTTATTTTATATGTTTTGTTTATATTTTTATTTGTTTTATTTTAAATTGAATTCTTTTATTAGATTAATATAAAGGTTCGAAGGTTCGAGTTGTGCCAAATAATTACGGGAAACACTATTCAAGCCATTTTAAAAAACAATAGTTAACAATAATATTTAAACAAAAGTTTTTCAAATACCCATTATTCTCTATTTAAATGTTTATTTGGTTTAATTTTATTAAGAAAATAACATATAATTTATATACCATTTCTCTGCGAGAATTTTCTTGAAATTTATTAATAAATTTTTTCGTTCAACTGTTGAAAACAATCTCAAAAGTTTATTCGCACACAAAAAAAATCATTATAAAACGAATTGCTTTAAAGTTAACGAGTAAGCGAACAATTGTGATCTACATATACAGATACGAATAGAAGTGTGGCATGTGTTCAAATACCATTGTTTATTCGAAACATTGTTACCATTAATTTTCATTAAAAAAAGCTAAATTACACACAAAAAATAATGTAATAAGTTTTTGATATAAATTACTTCAGAAAAATAAGTTCAAAGCTATAATTAAAGAAAAAAAACGAAGAGCTTCTGGTAATAGAGAAGAAGATATATTAAATGAGTGGCACTAATGTCCAAATCGTTGAGCGGAACTGCGACAATAAGGGCAATGTCCCCTTTGAAGGACTTGCATCTCGTACTCATCGCTGTGAAAAAACTGTAGTAAAAAAGCGTTTTTTATATTAATGATTACGAGATTATCTAATTTACATGTATTATATATTACTTTATTACATGACCAACATTTAGTTATTAGCATATCAGGCATTATGTTCCTGTAATATTGTTTAGCGAGAGGCGATGGCCAGTCAACTATGATAACGTCGGACAGATTCATCTGCAGAAGCATTGCTCGGTTGACGATAACTGGAGAGAACACACCATTTCCTTCTTGATATGCCATTAGATTTCTGGTGAACGGGTCGATCGCGTTATTCTCCGTTTCGTATTCATTCTCGTCATTTATATTATTATAATCGTAATCGAGTTTTAAGGACTGATAGTTAGTTGAAAGCTCTTCCTCCCATTGAGGAGCAGATGTTGTGTACGGAGTTTGCCCAAAACGGTTTAATGATTCGGATGACGGCTTTTGTTTCAATAAATTGATTGCTTCCTCGTGTGTGATGCCATCTTCGAGTTTGAATTCAACTAACGGTAGTATGTCTTCCAACATGAAATAATGAAATAATAGACAGTTCAACGATAATAAATATCAGTTCACAATGAATATCACTCACCAAATGTAGCGTAAGAATAAACAAATGGTTGGTTACAGTTAATACATTGATTTCCTAAATTGTTATATAATGGGTTTGTTGTCGAACACCGATAGCACAATGAAAGTAAATCCTATCGAAAATAACAATCATTTAATTAAAATGGCATTATTTCTAATCTTTAATAGTTCGATAGTTAATTCAATTTTTTGTTTTATTGGTAAAGCTATATATTGAGCAAAAATTATTGATTATCATAGCAATTAAGTAAATGCTTTTTCACCATGTATTCTAAACGATTTAATTCGCAATGCATTTCCATTATTGTGATTTTATCATTAGAACGTAATTTTGTTTAATTAATTTTTAGAAACCATTTATGGCTATTTTAATTAAATATATTCACTAATCTTTATGCTGAATTTCATTCATTTTTGCTCTTTTGGAGTATACATTATAATGTTTTTTGTATTTAAAAAATGCGAAAATATTAATATATTGTTCATTTAATTTTGTTAAATTAATTCAATTTATTTCTAGTTTCTAAATACAAGTTATATAAAATCAAAGCATAAAAAAACTCGAACATGTACTGTATTAATGAATATCACTATTGTTAGAATTGTTTCGCTCTCTGTTTATGCGCATATAATAAAGTAATTTTGCATTAAACTCTTTGTTCTGATTATATTTATCTAAATTTATCAACAATTCTGAGTAAGTACTAGTATTCATAGGGTGTAATATTTAAAATTCTATAAAAATAATTTTTTTACCAAAATTATAACAAAAATGTATTATCAATGTGTAGCTAAAAACGTAATTACAATAACCTCGGCATCGCTGAACGGTTTTGCTCTAATAGTTAAATCTCCGATTTCAATGGCATCTTGAAATCGCGGTGGAATTAGCATAGTATGCAATTTTTCATATACGTGTCGCACCAGTTTATAAGCGCCTAAGTTTCGGCCCTGTTTTGCTAACGCGAATAAAACTACACTAATTAATAGAAATTAATATAAAATTTTACCGTAAGTTTCGTTTAAATTTTCTTTACTCACACTTTTGAGACACCTTTAGGCGTTTCTTCATTGATGGCATGGAACAAGAAACGTGCCATATTGAACAACGCATCGGGAAATAATGATGTAAATGGCTCTTCCTATTCAAATATGTTGAAAAATCAATTTTAACTAAAACTTTAACCTAACGATCATTAATTTATTAATGGAATGTATCGATTTAAACATTAATCTATATGTGGCGATAAACTTTGCCGCTAAAAGATTATAATAATGAAATCTGACATTTCACACAGCTAATTAAATGGTTGAAAATAGTTTATGGTTTCGGCTTATTAGTTCAATCATATTATCATTAAGAAAAAACTTCTTTACTCCGTCTAAATTTTACATTTGAATGTTCTGTGCCAGTATTTATTGTAAAAAATCAATTAAAAGTTTTTTCATTAATTTATATATTCTAAGCATTGTTGACGTTTCTCTCGAATTTTACTCAATAGATTCTTATATAATACAATAATAGCTCATAACTATAACTAATTGTTACTAATAATCAAAGCTCATAAGCTTATAAATAAATATATTATTCTTAATTATTTTGCTTTTTATTTAAGTTTTGGCTGAATTATATTGATTTAGTGTAGTTAGCGTATGATATATTATACAGTATATCGTAGTGTTAAGTTAAGTTATATTGCGTCAGGTTATGATTAATTTATGGTTAAGTTAGGTTAGTTTTTAATTACAATTGAATAGATTTAGTTGGGTATAAAAATATTTTAGTTTTAGTAAGATTTATCTAAGTTTAGATAAGTTTTGTTAGCTTTAATTAGCTTATTAGGTTTATTTTGGTTTTTATTAGATTATGTCTTATTTGGTAATTAATAATTTCTTATTTTGAGATTATAAGTTTGTTTAACTGGATATTTTATCATTTAACAGTTTTAAACGTAAGGCTATTCAATTGATTTTTAAAGAATATGCAACTTCAACAATAAAAACGAGTAATAGTTTTTAACAGTATCACCATTTGTAAAATAACAATTTTTTTCAACAATACTGGCTTATAAAGCAGAACTACCTTACATTTAAATATTAATTTTAAAAATTGAGAAATAATTCAGCTGTTAAAAGCAAATATAATTTGTAATAATGATTAATAAAATGTATTAAACAACTGAAAACTTATAATAAAAGTTCGATTAAAAACATAAGATTTTTTTAAAACATTGGTAACATTGATAAAATACTCTATTACTAAATCATTATTTTACAAAATACTCTATTACAAATTCATATATTAAGTTAAAAGTTAAAGAAATATAAGCTATAAAATAAAAAATACTAATTATTAACTTCCAATTTGTTAATGTTTTATAATTAATAATTTTGTTTGTATCACAAATCTGAAAAAAATGAATATCATATTTAATCTTTGGTTTATAATTATTATCAAACCCAGGAATAAGGAAATGCATTTATAATGTGCGTATTGGATAATTTGAAACTAGATTATATTAGGATCTCTAATTATAATTGTTTTAAAGCAATTAATAGTAAAAAATAATTAGTCTATTTGGCATAATAAATGATAATATGGTTACACTAATTGTTCAATGTTTCAAGTTTTGTAAAACATGTTTAATCATAAACTGTAATATTTTTTAAAATTACAGAAATATTATTATCGTTAAATAAAGGCAATAAATAAAAAATTTACACTTTAAAGTCAATTAAATACCGATTTGTGACCACTCGAGTGATAAATTTTTATTCCCTTTAAAAATTATTTGAGCGAATCAATTAATTTTAGCATTTAATAAATTTATTATGTTAGCGTTATCTATTAGCACTTAACTTTTATACGATATCTACTTATTTTAGTTTACCCTATGTTATATTTTTCTAAGATTTGTGTTATGGACATAAATTGTACTCCAGATTAATTAATATGCTATGTTATAGATTATATTACTATATTTAATTAAATTCAAAGAAATCTTAGAAATATTGTACAAACAATGAGTATTAATTATTTTTATATGTAATGAATGGTAAGAATTTTGTTTATACTCTGTTGGTAAAATCGTTAACAGTACTTTACCATAGTTACACAAGGGGGTGCTATCCCAGGGTTGACCCCCTAGTATCTTGGAATATTCGACCACCCCACCCAAAATTGGGAAAATTCAAGTACGAGAAAAAATTAAAAAATTTTCAAAATATTTTATCAAATGTAAAAAAATTGTGCAACACAACCGATGAGTTTTTGTGACCCCCTTAAATTTTGGCCAAAATATCAAAAAATTATCGTTTAAATTCGTTTAGCTTTTCGAGAAGCCTGATTTAGACTTTTGTCGCGAAAAAAAATTTTAAAAATAATTTTTTGAAAAAAATTTTGGTCCGGAGGCCGAAAAAATTATCGTTCGAATCCTATGAGTTTTTGACCCCCCTCTAACTATGGTACTTTACAATTAAAATATTGCTCATTTTTGTTGTGTAGGTTTTTATATATTACAACTTATGATTTTATTTTTAGCTTAAGCTTAATTTATCCGCTCTTTATACAACTATTTATTTTAATTATAAATTTCTTTGATTTCGCTTTCTCATACCATTAACCCCTACAGTGATATACTGTATAAAAGCCGTTTATTAAGTTATTTAATGTTTAGAAGATCATCGCATCATAGTTAGCACGAATCAATCATTGAATCACTAAAATGGAGAAATCACTAACAATTTTCGAAAATGTATAAAGTTTTATATATTTTAAACTGATTAATGATTTACATTTTTTATTGTTCGAAAATCTAATCGTGTTGTCCAAAATTTTAGCGACATTATTACCAGTTTCGCCAGTTTTCAAATTTTTTATTAAACAATAAACATTCATTTAAAGCTCACATTTGTTTATGAGTTTTACATAATATAAAAACTAGCAATAAGCCCGCCTTCAGCGGGAAATAGAGTAAAATAAAAAGTATTTTTAAAAGCTAACCTATCCGATGGCAAAACAAAAACATTATTTAACACAACCAGAGCATTACCGACCACAAAGCACACATTCCCGACCCACCTGGAACCCAACCCGACCAAGCCAGACACCCACCCGGACACCCGATCGACCCACCCGGACCCTATCACGACCCCAATTTGAAATGTTTTTCCACCTCAACCCCTCTAAGGGGGCACAACCCCTCCATTTAATCCCTACTCATCGAACTGGATCCATTGATATAGGTGTCGAGGGGTTGGGACCCACAGAGGAGGAGACTATAAAGGGACAGACAATGAAATTATGAGACTTATATATTATGATATTGTCATTCTTAAATGACATAAAAATGAAATAAACGATTATTGTAATTAATTCTATTATGCAATGAGACGTACATTTTGTCAGTCCAGAATTTCCCTACAATTATTTTAAACTGATTTTACAGACATTACTATCAGAACTTAATTTTAACTAAAGAAAGTTTTTGTAAAAAAATTTTAATCTTTAAATATTTTGGAAGTACCAAAACTGAAAATATGATGGTAAGATATAAAGTAATACGATTTTATGTATAGTCTAAGGTTTTTAAAATTATAAAACCTACTTTTATCCCTTATGTATTCTGGAACTTAGTTGAAGACTTTAATATCTGTAAATGGGACACAATTCAATAGATGTATTATGTCAAAATGGAATCGTATTTCCAGTATTACATTTTGTAGACTATTTTGTATAATAAAATTTGTTTGTAAAATTTAATGTAGAGCCGGCTTTACATATTAAGCCTGTATATGAATAAATTTTTATTTTGTTTCTAATGATGGGAAAAAGCTCAAAAGCTCAATTTTGCTGAGCTTGAGCTTAAGCTTGAGCTTGAATCAACTAAAATTCTTAAATAAAATAGCAGCTAAATAACACATTATTTCAATAATTAACGCCTCTCTCTTCAATCATTTTCGAATTAAATACGCCATTAGTTCAATAATTATTAATTCATTATTGGTATGATTTTATGAATTTTTCAAAAAAATATATTAAAAAAGCCAAATTCATTTTATTAACAGTTGGCACACCGGACACTAAACAGACAGGCAGATAGACTTGCAAACCTCATATAATATGAACTCTTAATAGAAAAATATTTAAACCGCAATTTATTAATGAATTTTAAAAAGTTATCTATAAAAAAGATGCCTCTTTGTCAACAACTTTCAAAAATATTTAGAAATATAAAAGTTGCATAAAGCATTTAAAACTTTTAAAACTTACTATGTATCGATAAACGTTTTGATAAGCATAATAAATATCTGCTTTAATGGTCAACTCGCGGTACCTCTTTAGCAGTTGCTCTTTTTCCTGTTCAGAAGCATCTTTTACGAGATCTAAACATTGTGACGACAATATCCAACAGTAATAACTCGCATCATTATACCGATTTTCGTTAATAGCGTTATTTATTAACTGTTGTAAGACAAGTAAGGCTTCTTTAACTTTGCCTGCTTTATGAAACGCTATCAAATGATTTTACCAAACCATTAATATAACGCACGGGTAGTTGAAAAAAAATAAATTTGAAAAATAAAATTTGAAATTTTGCGTTTGATTATTAAAGAGGAATAATGTTTGAATTTTGGGAATTTCTGGTTACCTTGTTGTGCTTCAACAAAACGATCATTTTCAGCCAACCATAACGCATATGGCACATACACATCCTC
This sequence comes from Phthiracarus crinitus, assembly GCA_034698025.1. NCBI lineage: Eukaryota > Metazoa > Arthropoda > Arachnida > Sarcoptiformes > Phthiracaridae > Phthiracarus > Phthiracarus crinitus. The sequence goes on from JAQGAW010000823.1 coordinate 20,980, forward strand.
CTTCAAATGTGTATAGTCATTTGCAAGCTTGAATGCCTGCACAATATTTATTATGATCGTAAAAAATGTCGAAAAGATAAATGTTCTGTTTTAGCGCAAAATAATAATTAGTTATTTTAAATAATTGCATACTTCTTGCCATTGGCATGACTTTATATAAATCATCGCTAAATTTTCTAAATCTCCAATCTTTTTGTACACTTCTGCGGCGTTAAAGTAGTGCTTACTCTTAACAAGATAGTCAGCGCATAAATTTAGAGTATTTCGGTCTCCTTTGTCCAACTGTCGAACCACTGTCATCATCCTTAGAAGTGTTAGATTTAGAATAATCATTTTGAAACAATAAAAATCTTTATATTGAAAATCAATTTACATGTCAACCCATCCGTGTTGAGCAATGATTTCGATAGCTTTGGTTGTGTCGCCAACGGACAGATACATTTCTGCCGCCGATTTCGGGTCATTAGTGTTGTTAATCCAATCCGCTTTTTTCTTCGTTAATTGCATTTTATTTTGTAAGTCACTATTATTGATTAATTCATTCGCCTGTTCGAACATTCGCAGGTCTGAGTACATCGACACCGCTTTGCTCTCATTCGATGCCTGCCTATAAAGCTTAGCTGCTTCGGCAAAATAGCCGCGATATGCCATTACATCGCCTAATAGGCTCAATTCGGTTGATTTGTTTTGCATTGTTGTCGAAACAATGTATGATTGAATAAGTTCTAAATAAAACCAATTCTTTGTTTTAATGAATGCTTTTCTCGCAATATCTAAGTTCATATTATCGAGAGCACTGTGAGCTAATATTTCCCAATCGGAATCAGTCACTTTGAGACACGCAGTTTTATATGCATCGCTTTTAGTGGTTTTAAGACAAAGTCAATTCAATATATATAAGCTTATATAAAATTGAGTTACATTTATCACTTTAATAGACTTACAAAAACATTTTATTTTCGATAAATTGATACATAGGCGCTGATTGGGACACTTCTATTGTTGTGACTGAATTAAGTTGGAGGCAGAATACTTTTGCTCCGCAAAATCCTACCACAAACCCCTATAATTTAGAGTTTTATTATTTTGCAAATCTCGAAAAAGTTTAATCCATTACTTGTAAATTTTGGCGATGAACGGGAAAATTTGAAGCTTTAATGCTTAAAACTCCAGAACCAGAAAAACTAAGCATATCTTCGTATTGGGTATTCCATGAAACACTATTTGCATTCGACTCCTTTAATAATTAAATTATTTTTAATATTTGTTTCCGTTAAGTTTTTGTACATAAATAGAGAAATTAAAATATTTGAATTATATTTTTAAGAAGTTAAGAATCATTGTTACAGTACTTGATAAAGCAATTGCTTTGTTTTGATATTATATACGGAACAAACGCCTTTATCGTCGACAACAGCTAATTTCTGTCTGAGCATACTTATGTCCAAACAGCGAATCGGATTTGAAATTTTAATGATATTAATCGGAAATGGATTATTAATGAAAATTTGAACAATTTGGCCATTTTTAAGGCCTACAAGAAGTCCTTCTTTTTGAGGAGAACCACCAGTTGCTCGAATATATCTAATGGAGGAATCCATGGTCCATTCCCTTTCAATTGTTCCTTGAAATGATAGGCATTGAAGCCTCTTCTCCTGACACAATACAATATTGTCGGCGCAAACAACCATTAGAGTGCAGTCTAGTTTATTGTTAATTTTCTCCTTAACCTTATAATGCATATCAGTAGCGTCTGATCCTTTGGTTAACTCGTAAATTATCACTCTTTCCTGTAGTTGGATCTGCATGAGTGACATAACTATTATCATTTTCATCAAATCTCTAATTAAAGTGTCATACAGCGAGTCGATTCTTGTATATCGCAAGTTTTTTCACTAAATCACGACATTTGATGAGTACTAACAAAAACAGTTTCATAAAAATCAATTTTCAAGTTCACGTAATTAATATAATATCTGCAACCTTTTTCCTCTTTGATAAGATGTTGTATTATAACGTCTGTCATATTTTCTCTGTAAGCATATCTTTCTTTGTAAAGTGAATGTACAGTCGAAAACGTTAATTCATAAACAGCTACCGTTCCATCTTGACATCCAACAACCTATTCATGTTATTAATGTTATTAATGTTTAAACATTTATATTTTTTATTCGTTTTAATTCTATTTTATTTTATTTCAAATTTTTTGTGTTGTTTTCGCATTAAATGTTAATTAACAAACTTAATAACTAAATTACTTACAGATTATATACAGCAATACTAATATTGCTGTACATTTCCAATTAAAAACTCAAATAAATGTCCATTAAATCAAGATTAGTAGTTTTGAAAAGTCTTTAGCCTTTAGCTTTAAATTTTAAAGCAGTTATTCGGTGCCTTAATATGGATAATCTGTACCCATGGATATGAGAAAGTATATGGTTATGAAAATGAACACCATATACAAGGGATTAGTATTTCACTACCTGTCCAGTAAAAAATTCGAATTTAATTTAACCCCTTGTAATAAATGACCAGATATTTCGTTAGTTTAAAAAATTAAATCTAATATAATTTTAAGGTTATTATGCTTAAAATTCTGCAAAGGCTGCCTTATTTTGTTTTCTAGTCATAATCTTAATACCAGAAACAAACATAATTATAAAATAAATCTTGTGGTGAAATATGATCGAACAATACCAGAGTCCAATGTTCATGGAAGGGATAATTTCAGAATTTATGGAGTATAAGTGTTTGCAAGTCCCACTGTGGGACGTCTTGCTTAAACTATCGCACATACAAAATCTTATTAAGTTAACTATCGGAGCATGTTTTTGTTTATATGACT
>JAQGAW010000824.1:0-23816 GCA_034698025.1 Phthiracarus crinitus
TACCCTTCCTTAATAAAGAATACTCGACATCCCAAATATAAACCCATACGAACGACAGCGCGAACGGCAGCGTTCATACCTAAGTCATGTGAAATGTCATGTGAAATGTTGTCATATGTTTACAATGACAGTGAACACTGATAGATACCCTGAGAATCGCCTCCACTCGTGAAAACGCCTATAACTTTACCCTTTTGACCGCCTTCTTTAGGCATCTGACCCTCTTTAGAGAACGGACCATCTTCTGTAGTGGACTGTGTACGCAATCTAAAGATAGTGTGGTGCTGTTGTTGAGGTGTCGGCTTTCCTGATTCCGACATATCGTAGATTTTCGATCCAACACTTCTAACGAGTTAACAAATAATTATCAAATGTTTATATTTTCAAAAGAGGGTGTAATTAATCGCCAAATGCTTTTATTAGTTTTGATAAGATAATATTTATAAAATGGTAAACAATATTTGAAGACACACACACACACGCATCAAATAACTCAATGATGTAATAATGTCCTCAAGTTGTCCTTAAATATTAATACGCATTCATATATAACGTTACGCAATATTAACGAATCACTTGATTTAATAACTAACTCGTACGTATTATCGATCTAATCATTATTAAAATAGTGGTTTTCAAATTTAGAGCTTACTTAAGAAAATTTTAAATTTTTACACAATTTATGCAAATTATCTCAAAATTTGTTATGTTTTAATACATAACGTACGAACGCCTGTAAACGAGTTTAAATTGACGTAAACTAGTATTTCACTTTGAATACTTTAATAATATAAACTTAATATAGTTTACATTTAATATGAATATGTTAATACTATAAATAAAACACTTAACAATGTTGCTATAACTATTAAGTTTGTTATGTACAAAAATTGAAAAAGTGCAGTCTTAATGATTTATAATTACTAAATTTACAAAGTTTAGCCAACAGCTAAATTTTATATATGTTTAAAATCAAATATTAAGGTAATTTGCTTTCGTTAGCGAAAGTTTTATGCACATAACGATATTTAAAAAGTAAAGCACATTTTTGTAATTTAAATGTTTTTATTCACGCTTTCCATTTGTTGTTTAATATTCTTATTATTTTGTAACTAATTTCTAAATTAATAAAATAAATAAATCTATACCGATATAAATTAATAACAACTAAATATATAAATGATTTACATCTATAGCAAAATAAAACATTTAATCAATTAAAATCTTTTTAAACTTTTTGAGAATTACGAAGCAGTGAAATGCGATTTATTTAAAGTTTGCACGCATTATTCTTAAAGTTAGTTTTTATCCATAGTTACACAAGGTCGTATGGTCTAGGGGGTGTCAGATCCAGAAAATTTCTATTTTTAAGGGGGGGTAAACTCATAGGATTTGAATTACAATGGCCTTCAGATCAAAATTTTTTTTCCAAAAAAATTTTTTCGAATTTTTTTCCGAAAAAGGCCTAAACCACGCCCCCTCAAAAAAATCAACGGATTTAAACGATAATTTTTTCAAATTTTGTCCAAAATTTAAGGGGGTCTCCAAAACTCATCGGTTTTGATGGACAATTTTTTTACATAAGACCAAAAATTTTTGAAAATTTTCAAATTTTTTTCGTCCAAAAATTTTTCAAAATTTTGGGTGGGGGGGGGGTCAACTTTCCAAAATTTCTAGGGGGGGTTCAGACCTGGGCAAGACCCCCCTTGTGTAACTATGGTTTTAACACTTAACGTGTTTCTTAATAATTAATATGCAAAAAGCACTATTCAATTATATTCAACATTGTTCGTTCCAACTATACCGTTGTAAAATTTTTAAATGAATTTATCAAATTTTAAAAAAAAAATATATTTAAAGCCACTCTCGTGCTCACTCTCGGTAAAAATGCAACGCTTGTCGCTCACGCTCTGCTCCGAGCGCCATCCACTCGAGCGTTGCCCATCACTGTCAAAGGCTTTATTTTAATTCGATTGGTACGCACTAATTGATATTTTTGTATTTTTATTCTATATGAATAAGGATTCTCTTGATTTTCAAATCAGAGATGTGTTTTTTTGGAAAATCAATGATCAAAATTGTATATTTTGTTTTAAATTGTAAATTTGTTGTAATCTAAAAATCTAATTATCAAGTAATTTAATCAAACACTTATTTTTATTAAATTTTTAAAAACTGGGTTAAATGTTATAAATCAAGATTAATTTTACTTTTAAATTACTTTTAATAAATTTATTTAAACAATTGGAGAAAATGGATTAAATGATAAATAACTAAAATATCGAAAATTGAGTAACGATGTATAGTAAGCTATAGTAAAATTGTAAATATGCACAGAATAACAATTAAAAAATAATAGATTTATTAATAACATTAGAAATTGCAATATTTGAATAAAGTTATCAAAAAACTGGAAAAATAAATTAAATTTTGCATGAATTGGAACGTTAATTATGCGTATTAATCAACGTTAACTAAATTATTTTACATTTTTTTTAAAACTTCTTAATTTAGCAATTATATGATACACAAAAAATTAAATATAATTTAATGATCAGTTAGTGTTAAAGGTTTTGTTTAATCTTTTAATGCCATAAGAAAATGGTTCGCATGTTTATACAGTAGATTATATTAATTAAGCGAAAAACAATTATTTAATCTTAAAAAACTTTTTGCTTGCATATGAATATTTATAATTATCTAAACTGTTAGTTAAGAGTATAATTCTTGAATTGTTTCTGCAGAACTCTATTCGACACAATTTGTCACTTAATAAATGTTTTATAAAAATACCGCGAAATAAAGATGAACCTGGAAAGGGAGGCTTTTGGAGACTCGATCCTGTTTATGCCGACACACTTGTCGATGGAGTATTTAAAAAACGCAGGCCATGTCAAAGAGGATCTAATTCCACATCAAATAATACAAATGCTCCGTTTAAAAAGAAAGTAAGTTTAATATAAATTTAATAATTATATGATATGTGGATTACATCATCATTTATAAGTAGATAATTATATATAAGACAATAAGTTTGTAATTTTTATTTTCCGAAAGTCTCGAAAGAAAGAGCAATTAAAAAATGATTCATCCATATCTTCAGCAATAAATGATGGAAATAATGGAGTGACAACTATTAGAGATGTGACAATACTGCACGACACTCCACCCAATTCTGCCGAATATTACAGCATATATGGAGAAGTAATTATATTTTTGAAATAATCTTATTTAAAATAATGATTTCTAATTGGTTTAAATGAAACATTGTTAGCCACAGAGTGATGTGGTAGAGTTGGCCACAGCTGTTAGTAGTATCGAATCAATAGGTCATTGTCCGTCTTACTCGTATACGATGACAACTCAATCCGAAGCTCAACTATCGAATCGATCATACGATGAAGTTTGTGTGACCACAGCATCCACTGACACTTGTATGCTCGAAACTGATGGCAATGACATTTGTTGGAACGCAATATTAACGGAAGCAGATTTGGGCCAATTAGTAGATCCAGTTAGCTATGCTGGTCCTGTAGTGAACGGAACGGAAGCGCATCTATCGGTGAGCGACAGTACAACTACAGCTCAATTAACAGCAGTAGAGCCACATTCTCTGCATTTAGTAACATCGGTTGCTTCTGCTTCCTCTGCCGCTACTGCTAGTCTTGAGGATCAAGAGTTATTTCAAAGTGGAGTGTCCCGTCATCTTAACTGTCTTTCAGCCAATATACCATCAGATGTAATATCTGCAACGCATAATGTGGTCACATGTGTTAATCCTAACATTACTTCAAACGATTGGCATTCATGGCCCACATTCTCAACTGTTGCCACACACGATAACCAAAGCGCGACAACAGAATTACTTATACGACAAATAAATAGTAATTGCGAGCAAATAACAAACGGAATGACTCGTCCGTCGCATTCGCCAATTGCTTACATCACAACAGCGACAATCGCTGCGCGAACACACAATGGTGTGAAGCATATCAATTGTAATACAAATTCTGGGTCATCCACACAACCAGACAGTCCAACATCAGCTAATTTTGAACATCCAAATGCTCTGCAACCGTGGGCTGAGTGTAAGGCAGCGCTCGAGGCTGCGGCTCTAGACCTCGAGAGTTTCGGAGATTTGGATTCTGTTCACACATATTAGTTTGACTGTTCTTTGTTAATGTTTAATTCAATTAAATTATAGTAAATAAGCACCAAATGCGTGAATAATGAGAAGGCTTCCTCCCAATGGATTTTTAGTTTACATATTCGAATATTCTAGTCGTTTTAGATAATTAATTCACTAAATTAAGTGCTCATTCGGTGCGAAAATAAAATATTAATCCTAACTAATGATAAATTTATATACATTTTCAAGTTTTATCTTAACATCGTATCTATAAATGTTGATCAATACTATCTTAAGCTAATATTAAATTATTGATCGATGCTTTTTACTGTTTTATAATTTATTTAGATTTAATTTCAATTTAATATTGTAATTCATAAACAATCGTGTTATAACTCAAATTTATTGATAATTTAAAATCAAGCACATTATTATTCCGATTTAAGTGATCATCATATCAAACTAATATACAGTGTAATATTTCTTAATAACTTTTAGTTTTCTCTCTTTCGAATAAGAAACCGATTCTCAGACAATGTTTGATTTCGGGCCCTCTATTCCGTCCAAATAAATGTAAAAAATTTATAATTAACATTGTAAATAATACGAACAACATTCTCAATTACTTAGAGATGTCTGAATATTATAATCTTCTCTTGCGGTAAATCTTTAAGTCTCAATTAATAAATATAACATATTTGTCTAATAAAGTATTTAATGTATTGAAAATTACTTCAAAATTTTTAGCTTTATTTACACTGCACTATAATCCAATCATTTGTTATCATATCTAAATATCTAAATTATTTATATATTATTTCATCTTATTGTAAGGATGGGTTTACGTAAAAATATTTATTAAGTGCTAATTTTCGTAAATTAGTATAAATTGACGCAATAATCTGTCAAATTCTAAAAACAAAAAATTTAATCAAAATCATTAATTTGATCATTATTACTATTTTAATTTAGAGTAAATTACACTATAATTACAACTGTTAAAAGATTTTATAATTAGAGTTGTCATAAGTTTTTCAACATTTGTCTTTCTTTTTCATTGAAAATATTTTTTCAATTTAGACATTTTTATTAATATTCATTCTTTAGATTTATTTAAAAGTACATAAAAATTTTTAATTAAATAATTTTAATAAAAAATAAAATTAGACAGTTTCTAAAATTTGACATTCTATCAAATTATTTGAATACGTTTCGAGAATCTTTTAATTGTATTCTTTCAATTAAGAATACTTAATAAGATAGTTTTAGTTGGATTTTCTTTGTTTTTTTAAAAATTTCAATAATTTTTTAGATTAATCTTATGAATAAAATTTATATTTATGAATCATTCTCAACTCAAAAAATTTTTACGATTAAGATCATTAAATTTTTACGCATTATCTGTGTAAAAATCTTTAAAATTAAGGAAAATATTTTGACGTCTTACGTGACGTGACGCTCATCCTTATGTTATAATTTAGTTATAAGGACTTTTCCTCTTCTGATATCAATTTATTCAATAGTATTAATAAGGGATTTAAAACTATTATATCACACATTTAGATCACTCATTAGAAATCATAATTTTAATTAATTGAGTTTTTTTTATTATTCAATATAAATAATTTTATAAGATAAATATGTCATTATTTTGATTTTATAATAATTATTAAATAATTGATAGCATAAAATCTTTTTGACTTAAAGATTTATTAAATTTCATGTTTGAATGGCACAAAGTTTTGTTTCTAAATAGCATTTCATATATTGTATTGCAATTTGTAAATTTAAATAAATCATATTTAATTGAAAGTGTGGCTCTTTATAATAAAAAATGATTATCGATGTACTCGTGTTAGTGTTTGAATTAAATTATATTTATACGTAACAATTGATTTGATTGTTTAGTTTTTCTAATTTAATAAAAGCTTATTCCACATATAAATTGACATTTAAATATAACACTATTCTCATGAATGCGAAAAATAGTGTTGTATTATAAATAAGGTTTTGTTGATTACAGTGGAAGATATTTTGATTAAATAAGAAATAAGAAAACAATCGTCACAGTCGTCATAATCCACGCGAGGATTGCGTCACATAACACGTCTGTATGAATCTATTAATAAACGCCATAAAAAACTTATTTTGCTATCAGTTTCACAAAAACAAATAACAGTCGCGCTGTAAAGTCGCAAAATAACATATTTGCGTGTTTTTGGTACCCTTTACTGGTTTTTTAAACAATGTTTTCTATCATTACTGTTATGGTCATAAAGTGAAATCATCGAAATCATTCATATTAATTAAGATCAAATTATTAAATAAAGTGTGGGAAAATTAAAAACTGCATAAAACTGGGTTTTACTAACAGTTATTATTTAACTCAAGTATTGTTATTCGCCAATGAAATTACATTAGAATTTAAGTTTTACGATAACTGTAAAAAAAATATCAATGCAATTTCAATGTATGCGTATATGCGTAGTGTGTGTGCGTCACTACAGATGTCAGTGCAATAGTTGACCCAAAAGTATCGTTGGCTGACAGTTAAATCTTAACCAATGGTATGATCAGTCACATCATTTACTATGGCCTTGTTATCAATTTAATACATATAGTTCGTCACTTAATTGCAACTAATTTGTGAAAACGGAAACACCATTTGTGTCCATTTTTGATTCATTTAATTGTTATTCGGATTAATATATTCGCTTAAATATTGTATGTTTAGTGATCTAAACATGTAAATAACAATGGATTAGTGTTGTTTGTATGCTATTTATAATTTGGTTATTGTAGACGTAATTGCTATACGTATAGATATATCCGCCATAATGATCGCCATGTTATCATATTTTGTGAGAGTTCACTCAATTCTGTGAAACGACACTCAAAATTGTTTTTGATGGATATTTAATACTACTTGAAAAAAAGTGGTGTTTTACTAAATCCATCGCCATTTAATCGTGAAAGTCATGGACAAGCCATGACTCATCCAAACTTCGCGACAAACGGCGCGAGCCTTGAAGATTGTCATACAAACTTCTTTGCTTTGGTATGAGTTTCGTTATGTTTAATAGTTTTAACTGTTCTCTCACTACAGATCTGTTTATTATTTAATATTAATGTATGCTTTTTAATTGCACGCGAGTGTGAGTGTGAATGCGTGCGCGCGTTCACACTGTGTCTGTAATGATGTGTCTGATGGTGTGATGCGCGACAATGTGTACCATAGTTTTGCGGTCATTATCACTATAACTCGGATGAATATAGTTTAACAAACCCTAACATTTATCGAAAGGTCAATTAACGCTTCAAACATATTTCTCCGCGTTTTCAGTGTTATATTAGTTTACTTAAAAACTACTGTAAGAATAAAGAAAATTGTGGTTAAAAACTGATTCCCGAAAAATATTTATTGGTTGATCCAATATCCGGCTATTTCTAGTTTTAAGTTTTTTTTCTCCCGTTTAGTAATGTGCACATTGTTGTGCAGCAGTGTTACTGTAACGCTCCTATTATTCTCCAGTTCTCTCGTAATACTATTTGTATTTATCACCCAATAGTCCATTGCTATGCATTCCTTTTTGACAAGAAGTAACTTATTGTAACGAAATAGAAAAATAGAGTTAGTATTTGCTAATACAGTACACACACACGCAGTGTGTTGTGTAGTATACGTGAGGCAAACATCCAAATGTCATTGTATGCCATTAACCAAAATCAAGGCTATGGTAGCGCACACTTAACACAGACTCCGCGATACATCGCTTTTTTCACGCTTTTCACTATTTTTTAATTTATTAGATTATTATTTTTTATGCAAATTTTTCCCTTAATTTAATCTTAACGTCTTAGAAACTGATCGAAATTTAACGCATATTTTTTGGGCTTAAAAAACTAAATAGTGTTTTATTGTCTGTTAGCTAATCTTAATAGGAATCTCGCGAATCATAATTAATTATCGACTAAACAACTACACATCTAATGTGCCATTAATCACGTAAATTTATGTTTAATGACTGCTAATAACTTTATGAAGAGGTTAATGAGAATAGTGTTTATGTAATGTATGTGTAAATGTATTCTAAACAGTTTTGCTATGTTTATAGAGTTTGTTAGTTATTTAATTATGCTGTACTTCACCAGTATATACGATAAACAAATACACAAATACCAAACTAACGGTACTATGAAAATGTAAAATATGTTGTTTTTCTAATTATCTAATCGTTGATAATTCTTATTATTTATTTCCTTTTGGGAACATTTTTTTCTTTTAAAAGTTATTGACTAATAATATTGTATTTATTTTAAGGCTGATTTATGTGGCATCAAATGGCGATGTTTAACGTCTGACAGTTCATGTGTGGAACCATTAGAAGACCCGGTGCTTAACTCTTATTGCAAATGTTTAGCAGCAGATCTGCTGTGTGTGTGGCGTCGTGTTAGGACTACACTCGAACCTAATAATAGACAATATAATGAGAATCAACTTAACTTCAATAAAGAGCTGTGGATTTTTTGGTACGGAGAGGAGCCTGATCTCACAGATTTAGTGAGCCTTGAATTAACCGGTAATTAACCAAATAATATGTTATTTAGTTTAATAATTAGGTCTAATTTTTCGTATTTAATGCGTTTACGTTTTTAATTTTCTCTCAGAGTTTAATTATGTTTTATCAACCGCTAAAAACTGTTTTCATTTCGATTATTATTTTGCCACTTATGTACCGACACTTGTTGTACTTTCATACATATCTTTATATATACTTTGATATTTTAAAGTGTGACCCAAATTTAAATGAACTACTTTTCTGTATGAGACCATAATTTTATTTGTTTTATAGCATTACTAGCCGTTAGGCAAGTTTTTTCACTCTTTTTTAAAAGTTGCGTAGTATTTGCAACATTGCATAAAAATTGGATAAAATAGTTTTTTTTGAATGCCTAATAAATATAGTAAACAATAAAATACTCTTTAAAACCCAACATGTATTTATTGTTATTGTATTTAAATTTATAAATATATACATTTCAAAACATGAATTATTGAGATCGAAATATTATATAGTATTACAGCTTTAATAACATGTTAGAAATAGTTATTTTGTATATATTTATTTATCTGATATACTCTTTAAATTATCAATGAATTTATTTTATATTTTTCTTATTAGTTTCTGATATTGAATTTTTTTTCGATTTGAAAAAAAACGCATAAAATTTGATGGATTGAATGAAATTTGCAATGATTTGCGTTTCATTTATTTGTTTGCAAATTCATTGAATTTCAATTATTAATTTGTTGCAATTTGTTCTATTTTTTAAGGAAAAATTAGTTAAAAAACTAAGAGTTAAACACAAAAAACGCAAGCATTCAGTAGAGATCTAATAGCGGTACTAATTTTGCAATAAATGTTCATACATAGCATTGCATAGCATTGGTGTTTCCTTTTTTAAATATTAGTTAGAAAATATGTGACCGGCCTTGAAGTGAATGTAAGCATCGGGAGTGTCCTTAATGCACAACCTTTGCCTTGAGTTTATATTGTACTTTATTTTCTATTGACAGTATATTCTAATCTCTATAAAACTTTTTTAATCACTGATACGTATATGCGGTTTCTCTCTGTGTGTGTTATGTTTGTTCTGCAGTATAGTTAATAATTTATATTTTATAATATACGGCTTTATAATGTTTTCATTAAATGGTAGCATTAAATGGTGTTATCATTTACTGAGACGCGTATAAAAATAACACAAATACCGCTAATTTATATGTACGGTATGTCTGCGTTTTATGTTTATATACTTAAAACGCATATAATAGTGATAAAAGGAAGAAACACTAATTTTATTATCTCCGAAACACTGTTCAGATTATGTTCAGGAATGAAACTTTCGTTTTTCTTGCAATCAAATTTTAAATTGTCATTCATAATCATTATTCATTACCAGTAAATTTCTGTTCTCAACATATTTTAATTTTGCTAACAATTTATGATAGAGTTATTGATAGGAATTGAAACAAAATTGATGACGTTTTTTGAGCACTAAAATATGACAGATATGTAGTGCTATAATAATGTAATAAAAAATAATATTGTACTTTGTTGTGTGAGCATCGAGTATATTATGTTATATCATATTTTATCTCGTTTTCGCTAATATGTCAATCATAACACAATTTTTATGCCTGTATTATTAGCATTGTATTTCATTGGAGTCCTTGAATGTCACAGTTTTGTAACTAATTGTGTGATAGATTCTTCTACTACTGTTTAATTAACTATTATACGCTTTTTTATTTTTCATTATAATAGATTTGTATTTTATGAATGCTTAAAAATATAAATCAATTAATGATTGAATGATTTTATAAATTTATAAATATATGTGCAAAATGTTATAAGTTTTCCCATAAATTGTTTCTTTCAAAGCAATGGAAATTTTTTCTAAAAATATATTGGAGAATAGAGTACAGTAAACTATTGGTTGGAATAGTCTGCAATCCGCGAGCAAATCCACATAAACTGTGGGGTACCTTAATGTTGCATTTAATGGTGCATTGAACTGATGACAGCACACGCACACAACACACACAACTGTTCGCTTCGAGTAAGCGAGTACTGTATTTCATTCCCGATTTTCTGACTTCAGCTCCAAATCAAAAACTAGTTTTTTGCCATATATGCCTTACTTTTATTAATTAACAAACTAATTATTTATATTGAAACGTATCGTTTTTTCGAGTTCAATGTTTTTTCATTTCATTTGAAATGAAAAATCACAAGCATTTGTTGTGTGCTTTATTTGCTGTACGGATTGAATGAAACTTTTAAATGAATTTAATCCAATATATTATTTGACGATTTCCTAGAAATTTTTTAAGTGATAAATAAGTTAAAACATTTTTTGATCGTTAAATTAGCGCGTAATAAATAAACTGTTAGATTATCTGATGATAATTTTGTTTGGAAAAACCAAAAAATTGCGCTTTATTTTTAAATATTGCGAATTATACAGTACTGTATGTTCCCTACAATTGTAGAGTATTTGACTGCTATTTAGTAGTAGTTATGCTATGGATAATGTCCCCAATTCTCAGTGAACAGCATTACGGCTTACGCGTTAGAGTACTTGCGCTGATTTATTGACTCGTGAAAAGCGAAACAGAAACAGATGAGATGCTCACAACATGCCTGCCTGTATGTTACGCCAAACTCTCAAATCGAGTGCTTCTGCTCAAACATACCGTATATTTTTGTTATTCTGTTACTGTAACAGAAAAACTTGTATTGATTAGAAACCATTTCCACTATTGCTTTACTCCACGCTATAGGCTATTGAAGTATTCGTGTTTTACATCTTCTCTCACACAAAACTTGTCAAACACACACTAAACCAAAATATTTTTTCGTCAAAATAATTTTATCATATTTTTTTGTATAATAAGTTTAAATTATATTTTTTAGTGAAAATGATTACATATATATATTTATAGCCCCGTTTGGGAACAAAGTTGTCATTAAATTGTTTTTTAAATTTTTCCATTATTCTATCGAATTTATCTTAAATGTAATTTATTTAGAAAAGATCTCATTTTATTCTTTAGTTAATTTCTGTAATTTGCTGTAATTTCTGAACGCAAAGTTAGACAAATGAATGTTGAAGTTTATGGGAAAACCTTTTTACAATATTTTAGTATTTGGCGATTACGTAATAACATTAATTTAGCAGTAATTATTTAAATTTTAATCGCATAATAACGAAATGTTAATAACAATATTAACATTGCATTTTAATTGTATTACGCATTAAGATATTTTGTTTTTAGTTTATTGTTAACACAATGTACGAGTACTGTACAGTATAGTATAGGGGTATACAAAAAACAAAATAATTGAGTACATGTACAAAATGTGGTCATTTTGCAAACAGAAAATTCCAGTCTAGTTTGTTTCATAGCAAAATCTAATGCGTTTAAACGTCTAAAGACATTATTTCTAAGTTAATCTTAAGAATAGGATATGATAGTTGAATATTTTAATATAATAGACTAATTTAGTAATAATGATGGAAAAATTTTATTCTATTTAATAAATTGTTTCAATATTTACTCGAAGCGTAGGATTTGTTTATATATTTTCTAGAATAAGTCATCAAAACCAAAATATAAAGTACTGTATATGAGAAAATGATATCATATACTGTATAGTATTTCATATTTTTTAATTTGTTTTTAAATTTTTAAATATTATATTTCACTGTCAAATAACCATTTACACATGTAATAGCACTAATAATTTTCTCGCATTACTGTACAGTACAGCAATGGCCATCTTTTGAAAAGCTTTGTGTTTGTGTACTTAAAACCGATATAATTTCATTAACATATTTGATTAATTCTTTCATAGATTAGGTTTAATATATATTAAGTCGGATCAATTATTTTGCTGCCATTTATGCTCACGAATCGGAATGAATTGCGCGTTACATTAAGAAAGCATTGTTCATACTGTTCAGTATAATAATTTGATGCTCAAAAATGCCATGTTTAGTGTGTTGACCTCAGGTAAACATATAGGTTTACTATTATCCAACTCAAATAAGTAGTTCGTTATCTGAACCCTAAATTTGCAATTCATGTACAGACTATTTCTTATCGGATTAAAAAAACACTGGATATAAAGCTAAACAATTGTTACTAAATATGTTAAAAGTAATATTTCGCGACAAAAAGGACCCGAAATACCTTGCATTATCTTAATCCAAAATCTTGTGTTAGATTTCAAATAATTTATTTCTTAATAAGTCAGTCAATTTTAGGTAATATTATACTTTAACTTACTATACAGTACTGCATTATAATATTGCATTTATTAGCTTACTTTTTTCTTTTATGAATCACTTTCGGTTTTGTTTAAAGTAATGATAAAAAACAATCTTCAATCTTACGTTCGGCACCTCATGTTTATTCGAATGTCAAATTTTTTGACATAAAGCCACTGAAAGTTTGTTGAGGTCGAACCCAACATGTTTAGCCTTCTGGCGCATACATCTTCAGTTTAAAGAGTTTATTTAGTTATTGACTCCTAAGGCATATGTTTTAACTTATAGCCGACTAACCGAAACTTAATTCCTATTTTCAAGTATACTTCATATGTATTTACTTTAAAAAATTTTCTATGCGGCAATTGTATAAATCGTGCATAAAAATTCAATTTATGTATTTATTTGCTTTCTTTTTGATAAAACAATTACTTTGTACGTATATTTAACTAGAATATTGTATAATATTTACAGTTAATAAGTTTTTTATTTAATATTAATATAATATATTTAAAAATTTATTTATTATTTACATTATAATTAATATGAAATAAATAATAGTATTTTTAGCTCACTTTCTCGTATTTAAGTCGAGCTTAGGGTTATTAATATAGTGATTTTGTCTCCACTTTTGGCTACTAATGATTTAATATTATATATATTTGTCATATAATTTACATAAGTAAAGAGCTCTACTGTATTTGAAGTGTGGCTATTTATTAATTGACGATAGTTTCACCGATAACTCCCCCAAAACATTGCTAAGCTTTGATGAATTCTTTAAAATAATTCTTAGTCGTTAATAATCGTTTAAACGCATTATAATTATTTACAGTATTTAATAATTGAAATAAATTATTTCTTACTTTTATATTATTAATAAAAATATATTAATTATTATGAAATGAAGATAAAATATATAGTTATTGAAATTAAATTGTTGAAGATATAGATCAAGGGTCGTGGGAAACGGGACTTTCATACGAATGTCGGACTTTGCTGTTTAAAGCGCTTCATAATTTAATCGAAAGGTATTATATGCCTTATTATGCCTCCATTTATTTAATTATTTAATTGTTATTATTCTTTAGATGTTTATTATCGCGTGGTTTTGCCAGATTAGGCCGTTGGTTCTTTCAACCCACAGAATTTATAACCGAAGTTTTAGAACAATCTAAAAGGTATTCTCGAACGCATATTTAAACCGTGAAAATTACAATAAAATTTTCGTACATTTTAGCAGCAATAATAAATCACACGATGGCACACAATTGACATTTGCGTTTAACTTTTTCGTTCACGGAGAGAGCACTGTTTGCGCGAGTGTTGACGTTAGACAGCATCCAACGGTGTATCGAATAACTAAAACAGATTTACAATTAGCACAAGGCTTACAAAATGGGATGAAAGGTAGAAGAAGTTTATATCTAAATGTATATTATAATAATGTTGTTTTGGTGTCAACAGTTATATTGGGGCCGTACGGTCTCGCCGGTGTTTTAACTGGTCAGAGCTTTAAAGACTCGGATCCATTAGTTCAACGAGTGTTGAGTGAATGGAGACAAATATATCCGGTAACTCTGTTAACATCTTCATCTAACAAAGAGTGCTCTCATCACACAAACACTCAAACAACAAGTTTGCCTCAACATTTTACTCCTGATATTAGTACTAGTGATTACTCTAATTGTTCCACAACTTTTGGTGATGTTGTCGAAGTAATTGTTGGTGGATTTAGAATGAAATATCCTCTTTGTTATGTATTTAAAACAGAATTAGACGAATCATTACCGCAAAAATCTAAGAACTTAACGGCGAATAAAGCAAACCCGAAAAGTAGTTCGAATTCAAATTTAAACAATTTAGAAGTAATCGAAAATGTTTGTGTTAGTAGTAGTAGTAAACCATTACTTTCTCCATATCATCAACAAATACCTTCGAATACGTTTATGTTTAAGAACAATGTGAGTCAAGAGATCAATATTACGCCATCACAGCCAACATATCTATCAGTAAAGAATGAAAATATTGACGATGTAAACACTAATATTGCGCTTTGGAATGTGAACGATCCGTGTTCTAAAATCAACTGTAATTGTTTTCGATGTAAAGCAAAAAAAGGTGCAAATGTGTCGAAATATGGTAATTCCAGTTCGCTTAATGCTAATTCCAGTTCGATTGGTAACTCTAACAAAAAGTCCGATAAATCCGATGGTAAACCGAAGTCTGTTAAGAATTCTACGCCATTTCATCGAAGGAGTCCAGTATTTGATTCATCATTTGATTTGAACTCAGCGTTTAATTCATCGAACGAGAGTTCAAGTGCGCAAAACTCGAACACTGCAATAGTGGCCACAAATCCTAGTGTTTCAAGTTCTATATCACAGCCAACATCTGTTCCCACTTATTCGTATAAAAGTCCAATTAGTGGCGGAGGTTTGCCGTCATTACAATCAACAGCTACCACTCCAACTGGTGGTAACGGTGTTGATTCACCGCACTCGTTGTCGCAATCACTTAATATGGACAATCCTTCTTCTTCTGTGGGCGAACAAACAAATTTATCGCTTTCGCCGCACGTAATCAAAGAAGAATCTTCGAATGTGAGTTGCGTTGAGTCTCAGTTCGCTGTGAACGCAACAAATCCAAGTCCAATGCCTGCTAATAATAAAGAACGAACTCATTTGGAACAACTATTATCGCCAAACCATTCATTATCATCATTGAAAGAATCTGGAATCGGAACTAATATGACTGAAGATTCTCCTGGTTTAGTTGCTAATCAATGGACACCAGGCGGACAATCTTCAGATATGGATTCATCGCAAAACCAAACTTCATCGGTATCGCTATCGGCCACAGTGTCATCATTGATGGGCAACAGCTCATTACCGGTTGTGAATTCCACTCAATCTTGTCAAGTGAATGGTGTGAAACGACCATTTCTTGCGATTAGCACTTATGACGACGCAGATAGCGATCCAATACATAATGGATTATTGTATGATTATAGTCATTTGAATGATATTACTAATATGTGGGATATACCACAACCCAAGAATAGGAGAATTAAATGTTATAATTTTAATGAATCGATGCGAAGGTATAGCGTTAATGAATTATATTTTAATAGAAAAAAGTGTAGTTTAAATGGTTCACAATTAGTAAATGGAAGTGAAGTAAATGATACTCTTTTATTAACTAAAACTAAAGATCCGTATGAGTTCAGTGAGTGTGATGATCCGTCAGTTCCGTATTACAATCACGTGACGGTCAAAGAGGAGAACGTTCACGAAAACATCAATAATCATGATTCAAACGCCACTTCACCCGATATGTCCATCACTGTTCACAACTCGCAAACTATTAAGGATACTCCGAAAACGAATTTAAATACAGCAGAGATTTCTGTCACTTCTCCACAAACCGCCAAAGTATTTACTCGAGAGAACGAATTGGTTGCTTCGTATAGCGATCTCGACCAGATATTTGACACGTCTTCGGGTGAAGATAGCAACGATGGAGAGATATTTCAAGCACCGTTAACGCCAACAGGAAATACAAATCGAAATAATACAGGGAATAATGCTGTAATAGTTGGAGGAACAGTATTGGATGATTCACATCCAAAATCTATCAAAAATAATTCGACGAGTTCTGCCAATATTTTAGGCGTTGCAGAACTAACTCGAATGTTTCCAACGCCTCCCTCTTTAGAGCCAATGGCACCATCGCCTTGTAATAATTTTGTTGGACCAGATTCGACTATTATTGATGACAGCATCAATCCTTGCAGTCCAATCAGTGTTGAAAATTCAAAGGTAATCTTAACGGTTTTTACATTGTTATCATTTCCTTTAATTCGAATTTCATTATTTATTGAAAACAGGATTGGTTTGTGTATAAGCCAGCGGTTCAGTCAATGGTTATTACATCATTAAAATACGCTCCGCTTTCAAATATTCCACACCAGCAAACACTTCCCTCTGATTGTATTTACAAGCAATCACTGCCAAATCAAATCACCCACAATACACATACACAGCAACAAATCCAAACAACAGGAAAAAGCCATTTGAATCAATTAAAATCTAAGACAATATCTACTTTTTATAATCATGTTACTCCTCAACGACAAAATCCAGCTAATTATATGTCATCGCAGCAAATGAATCGACAGATGTTTGCCGTACAGAATGGTCCGTCAAGTTATCAGTATTCACCAGTTGGTGGCGGCAATCGTTTGCGACCCAATTTATCGCCAGTGCATATGAGTCAACCCAATCAGCAAATGGCTAATGCCATGCACGCTCACTCTAACGTTCATCAATCGCAACAATCGTTGTACATGACAATGGATGCACAACATATTGGTCATCAGTCAGCATTACCTCATTATCATCCAAATCACCCAAACAACTATCCGGGAGAAAATAATTTAAACGTATCACATGGTTATTATCAGCCATATATGGCTCATCGATCGCCACATCCACACGTTTCGTCCGCAAACACTATTCCAGCTCAGATGCAGTATAGCATACAATCGCAACAGAATGCATATATTAATAGAAACAATGTTCACGACACCAGTTCTATATCACTATTTCCTGAAGCGCACAGTTTGATCGTTAATTTAGTACTTTCGGACTCGATGTTGAATTTATTTAAAGATCATAATTTTGAGAGCTGTTCGATATGTGTGTGCAATATGAACATAAAGGGCAACGATGTTGGCGTTTATTTGCCCGACTCTTTAGTTCCAGGAGGTTATGATGAGTCGCAATACAGGTGCACCTGTGGGTTCAGTGCTGTTACTAATCGACATAACAGTCATTTTGCTGGTCTTTTCTATGAAGACGAATTGGAAATCACAGGTGTTTTGTACGATCCTTGTAATGGATTGAAAAAGAAAAGTCTCGCTGCTATTGAAATGAGTGCTAATAATAGTGAAATTAATAAAGAAGTTCGAGATATAGTGAATAATGAATGCGATCACGTGACTCCTATGATCGTTGATTTATTGGCCATGCAATGTAATAATGTGTTTTCGTCGTCTTCTGTTCTTTCTAAAGCTGTTCATTATGATGTTATAAATAGTAGACAAAACTATAACATTAGTGAATCTGGTACTCATATATCAATTAAAACATTTCGTAATCCAATGGCTCTCTCGTATAGAGACGGTTGTGAAGTAACGTTCGGTGCACTGTTAACCGCAAAGCTTTATACAGATAGCATATCCAATAATCATCGATTAATGCAGAATCATAATGATGACCACTTGATAAGCAAACATACGTTACACGAATGGGCTTTTAAAGTAACAAATTTTCCATCGAATAATCAGGAAGTGATGCATATATTGAAACAACTTCAACCTCTTATGCAAGAATCAGTTCAAAGAAAAAAGACAAAGATGTGGGACGTGACGTATACAGTGTCAGGTCCTTTAACGTGGAGACAATTTCATCGATTGGCTGGTCGTGGAACTGAAGACCAATGCGAGCCTCAGCCCATTCCATCGCTTTTAGTTGGTTATGACAAAGATTTAGTTGCATTATCACCATTTGCCCTGAAATTTTGGGAAAAGCTGTCACTTGAGCCTTATTCCGTTTCTCGTGATATCGCTTATATCGTTGTTTCGCCAGAAAATGATTACATTTTATCTCATGTTAGAACTTTCTTTAAAGAATTGAGTACAACATACGAAATGCTACGTTTAGGAAAACATTGTCCAATCGCTAAAGTACTAAGAGATGGTATAATGAGAGTCGGAAAATTGACGCTTAAGAAATTAGCTGATGAACCGGTAGATGAATGGTTCAATCAAATAGGAGATGGAAATGTTGCCACTAAACTGAAAATGTACGCTCAAGCGTGTCGTTACCATTTAGCGCCTCAATTAAGTAATCAAACACTTGATAAATCATTATTCGATTCTAATCAAATCAAACAGTCAAATGATAGTACAAATATTAATTGTAATAATATCGGAACGTCTGTGAATTCAGCGATTAATAACACAATTAATAAACAATCAAATTCATCTCCGGCTCCAATTAATGATATTAACCAAATAGAAAAGATTAACGATGAAAATCAGTCGGAATATACATCAACATCAGGAAATCAGTCACAACAGCAGCAACAATCACAGCCACAGCAACAGCAAAATCAACAAGAGTTAGATCTGGACGAAGATCCTCATAAACAGCCAGCAATAGTTATTTATATCGTCGAACCGTTCACTTATGGATCAATTGATAAAGATTTGTATCGATTATCAAGTGTTGGATTACTTCGGTGTTATTCACAAATACTCAGCTCTATTCCTGAAAACCTTCATAACAGCATTCATTTACAGCTGATATCATTAGATTCGATATTATGTAATGGTAAAAGTATGAATGATACCACACGTCAGGATCAATTAAAAGAATTAGCGTTTTCAGTATTTGCTCAGTGCAGACAGTTGTTGATTCATCAGTCAACTGTTAAAAGTTTAACAGGCTTTGGTCCGGCGGCCGCTTACGACTTATTCCTTAAAAGCAAAGATCCGTCGTGTAATTTTAGTCGCACATTCACTCCACCCTTCATTTTAGCGCCTTTGAAAGATAAACAAACAGAATTAGGAGAAATGTTTGGCGATAGACGAGAAAAATCTCAGATTCTTTATGTGTGTTACTGTTTAACTGAAGATCAGAGATGGCTGTTAGCGTCGTGTACTAACGATAAGGGAGATATATTGGAAACCACATGCATTAATATCGAAATTCCTAACCGAACGCGACGCAGAAAAGCGTGCGTTAAAAAGTTTGGACTCGAAAAGTTAATGCGCTTTATTCAAACTGTGATGTCTGATTCAGTACAACCGTGGAGATTAGTTATTGGTAGACTCGGAAGGATAGGTCACGGAGAGTTAAAGGAATGGACGTTTCTGTTAAGCAAGAAAAGTTTGTTGCGTTACAGTCGACAATTGCGTGAGATGTGTAGGCAATGCTCATATATGACTCCTTTCGATCAGCCCTCCATATTTTCGGCGTGTCTCATATCACTAGAAGCTGATACGAAACTTCGCGTTTTTCCCGATCATTACACACCTGACGAAAGGTTTAGCAGTAATACCTGTAGCTTATCGACACCAGAGGATGCATCGTGTACTCATATATTAGTGTTTCCTACTTCAGCCACCACTCAATCATCTCATGCTAGTTTTTCTATTGATCCATTGGGAGCTAATTTAGGCGAAGATGATATATTGACAGCATTAGACGATCCTGACTTGAGGGTTGAAGATGATATTAATGATATTTTTCAGTGGACTGAAAGCCCACCTCAAAGTCCTGGTCTCGGATCGCCGAGACGTGACGGTTTATCACAGCCTGATAGTCCCGGTAACCGTCAGGCAGGATATGGAGGATCCGGATCTTTAAAGGTATTATTTTTTCTAACTTATATTATTTAGCATCAATTTATATATATATAACTTGTGTTTAGGTTTCTAATGTACTCGGAGGTGACATTCAAGACGAACCAACTCAACTTCTTCAACAACCATTAGCTCTTGGGTTTTATGTATCAACTGCTCGCACGGGTCCTCTTCCGCGATGGTTTTGGTCTTCGTGTCCTCATATGGAAAATTCTTGTCCAGTATTTCTTAAGGTATTCTAAAAGTTTGCGTTATTCTGTTCAATAATTATTAATTAATCATTTTTGAATTTTAGTCAGCATTGCTAATTCACACGCCATTAGTTCAGCAAAATTCTGATGACATACTTCATTCAAACATTCGAAACTATCATTCACTTGATTCCAACTTAACAACAGATGTGTTGAGGTAAATGTTTGATTATTAATGTTTAGCCGATTTGAATTTAGCAATTATGGTAATATGATATTCAGGATATAGAATTACTACCAATATTCAAGTCTACTAGTATTTTAATAATTATAAATCACTGCAATATTAATTGTTTAACCCTGAATATTTGGGTCTTATTTACTAAACGCTAGCTATTAAAAAAAATTCTCAATTTTATTCATTCCATATTATTTATTACTGAAAAACTATATAAACTTTTTTATTTAATGCAATACTAAGCAATCACTCGATTCAATGCACTGATTACTGTGTTCTTAATCAATAGCTTTAATCGTTCACATCTTACCTGTATATACGATAATTATTGCGGAATGTTTTTGCGGAAATCGTAAACTATGTTACATTTATTTTTAATAAAAATTCGCGCAATAAGTAAGAAAGCGTTATCAGACGCTGTAAGCCTAGAATAGTAAATCGAGACATCTGAGTGTTGTGGTGAACTCACTCTATTTCCCTCAAAGCCAATATTAGTTATTGAATCTACTAAAACAGCTTACATACAGTACTAAAGTTTTAGATTGAGAATATTTTAACGGAATTTGAATTAATGCTATGTTAGTAGTCTTGATTGATTGATCATCGATGTACGACTTAATCATATGATTAATAAATTTGTTTATATACGTGTATAGTTAATATATGATGTTTTTTGTTTTGATTAGGTGTGTGCTCGAGGGCTACAATGCATTGTCGTGGTTATCATTGGACGCTTCGACGCACGACCGCATGTCTTGCCTTCCCGTTCACATTCAGATATTGATGCAGCTCTACCATACTGTGCAAGCAATGATTTAATCATTTCAGTACAATTATTAATAACAAGCCTTGAATTGTCTGCGAATACCACACTGTTTCTCATCGAATTTCGAATCCAAAAGCGATATCCGTTTAGATAATTCAAACATATTTTGCCGAACGATTTGATGACGAAAATTGAATGATACATATGTATAAGCTTATACTACTGTACCAAACATTATAATATTCCAGCAGATATTCATTAGTTAATTCATACATATATTGTTCGTTTCGGTGACATTTTGTTATATTAATATACGTTAATAATAGTTGAATAAGTAATTTATTTGTATATAGTTTTTTTCGGTGAATTCAGTTGATTATCGGTATCCTCTTTAATCAGTGATTTATTCTGAGATTTATTATTAAAAGAATCTTATCTTTACGTAACCATTTTCGAAACCTTCCCTAAATTATCTCTTCCTCTTCTATACATTTTCATTGTACAGAATTATTATTAAATTAATTGAAACAAAAACTACTTACATGTAGTTGTAGTTTAAAGCTGCGATAAGCTATTGCTAAGCTTATATTGCATTGCATTTCTTAATGAGTAGCGAAAGGCATGGGTCCAAAGGAGTCGGTGATCATTAAGTAATACTGTATAGTAATTGTATAGTAATATCATTAACCAAATAAAACAAACAAAAAAACTTTCACTACGTTTTCATACACCTTTCCTAATCCACTGCCAAAACGCTACCAACAATTCATTATTACTGTAATTGATATATAAATAATTATAAATATATATAAGAAAAAGATTTAATATATTTGTTGTTTAAACGCTTATTGTGTAATGGAATTTTGATGTATCATAAAAAACTGAAAATCATGCCTAATGTTTAGATATATATATATTGATTAATAATGACGATTTGAAATGAATCGATTTGTATTTCAGATCAAATCATTATTTGGTCCTAACATTGTTTATTTTGCACCAAAAGGCCGAATCGTGTTTCGCCTCAAATATAATTATTTGTAAATACAATTATATATAAATATACATAAATTACAAAAGCGAATGCATTTTCAAAACAAAATAATTTGAAAAATCTATCAATTATTAAATATTAATAATAATTATTATCGTGAACTTTATAATTTTTATTTGTAAATATATATCTCTTTTAAAAAAATAGTTCGGATTATTATGATCACAAAAATGAAAATAATAAAACTGAAAAATATTTCTCTTTCGTTATTTGTCGAAACTCAACCAATATTTTTAAGTTAAAATAAATAATAGAATGTTTAAATAATAATAAAATGTTGTTTACACTGTTCTTAACAAATGATTCATTATTTTGTTTGCAAATTTTAAATCAGATTAATTTCATGTCTATTTCGCTGCTCTTCTAAATACGGCTTAAATTTAATGCCGTAATATTCGTGAATTTCGGCGAATGCTCTTCTGGTGTATGTATTCATCGATTGATTGGCGGCTGAGGTTCTCTTCTCTTGTAAGTCTATTAAATCTAGCGATTCGTTATCATCGAATGGATTGAGTCTAACGGTTTGTTGCGATCGTTGCTGCGACCGAACAGTTAACGATTGTCGATGTCGTTCGGCTTCGTTTATGTCATCCAACTGTCTCTGCATTTCCGACACTAACATCTTTAGGTAATCATATGACGCACAACTCAATGCTTTCATCCATAATTCCATTTCTTGTTGCGAAGCGCACGCGAAAGTGTACGTACGACTGCCTTCACCGCCGAATTCGATCGCAAACGCAAACGTTTCCGTCTCGTAATCAGCCATTTCTATACGACATCCCTCTGTCATAATACATAATACATATTATTATATTGAATATGATAAACAAATATATGATAAATATATGATAATACCTAATATGATGAGACCAATGGGTTCGCGATCTGTTTGTTTGTCGAAATAATAAAATAGATTAGCCTTTAGAACACACCATCGTCTCTGAAACGCTCGATTAGTTTCCCCTCTCTTAGTGAGCCATCCGTGACGATCGACAGGCAATTGCGACGAATTGGCCACTAATGCCAGCGTTCTCTCGTTTATCTTCATTACGATATTGCAATGTATTGCGTGAAACACTAAAACATAAAAACTAAAGCTTCCGGCGGTGCGGTTAAACCGCGGTTAAAACCGCGGTTTTTATTTGCGGTGCGGTTGCGGTTCATA
>JAQGAW010000825.1:0-23810 GCA_034698025.1 Phthiracarus crinitus
CCTTTACCCGCACACCAATCACATACCAAATTATTACGATTATTCGGTTTTTGAAAATTTTGAGGTCTATTTGTTTGATGTGATTGTTGTTGTCTTTGATTCTGATTCGTATTCCTTGCCATAGAAATGATTTTTTTTCTCTTACTCTTCGCGCAGAAGAGATGTTCCAATTGTCAACATGTATAATGTAATCGAGAAATTCGGCTGTACTGCAGTCTTCTATTACCTTATTTCCCGCAACAATCGCTTGAGTGGTCGGATGAAGCTTTTCGACCAAATAGTTACGGTAAATAAGGTCATTGTCGTCAGAATATGATTCCATTATCTTGTTATAAGCATCGATAAATTCTCGAGTTGTGCCATATTTGTCACGATCGAGATTTTTTATTTGACTTAACGCAGCAATTTTTGATGCTTTAGAAGTAAACGCTCCGATAAACGCTTCCTTAAAGTCACTCCAATCGAGTAAACGGTTTTCGTTATAAAACTTCCGATATTTATCTGATATGTTTATATGTATTCGCGAACCAACCATATCCTTATATTTAACACGTGGCCAGTTGTTACACCTCGCCTGATGTTCAAAATACACGATCCACTGCTTAGCGTTTTTCCCCATTTCAAACAATTTGACTAATTTTAAGTTTTCCGTATTATCACTTCTTTGAACTGACATTCTTGTCACAGTATCAGTGAATGTTTGTGTGATTGAATGAAAGGTATTCGCTAAGTATTGAACGGACGGGTCTAAAACTGAATTATCTGCTATCGACTGTTGTTGTGAAGCGTTCGGATCTGTTACTAATTGTTGTCCAACATTACCAATGCTAGTACTGTTACCGCTCGGTTGAAATACTGATGGTATCTGTGAAGTGTTTACTGTTTGACTAGTAGTAAAATTTTTCATCATATCAAACATCGAATTCATATCTGATCTCATTTTATTAAGTTCATCGTTTGATTTATTTGTCGAATCAATTAGTCTTTTCTCTAAATCTCTTTGTGAATCGTTTTGCGTTAATAAATCATTTTTTAATTGAGTAATCTCTTTTTGATCTCTAGTATACTGAGTTTTATAAGAATTGAGATCCTTTTCCAACTCTTTTATCTTTTCCTTAGCTTTGTCCAAATCCATATTATCGTCCAATAAATTTCCTCTTCGCTTATAAATATCGGGAAATAACAATGCGTTTTGTCGTGTAAATATCGTATGTATTCGGTTATCAGTATTTGACATACGCCACCAAAACCAAACTCCCAATAACGAACGCAATCCTCCACCAGTGTTGTGGACTGATCGGTGGTTCACGCGTTGCCGTCGGGTCCCGATCTGTCACACAGGGGTCCTTTTATTAATTAAAATCAATTTTTATTGAATTACAAATAAACGCTTAAAGCGTGAAAAACACAACCGCTGTGTGTAAGTGCTATATAGAGACTAACGTGTTAAACATAACACGACAGAAGACGTTACATAAGTAACGTTTAAATAAAACAATACTTTTAAACTTATAGTTTTTCATTTTAATAGGAGTGTTCGCGTGTTAGACGTTATCGCGTACAACAGTTACATAGCGATGGAAACACAAATTTCACATAAAAATTAGCTGAAGCGAAATGATTATTACTTTATTTATCAAACTTTGCTTTAAAAAATACATTTGTGTAGAATTGCTACCACAGCTTGTTAACAACAGAACATATTTGGTTAAGACAGTCTGCTAGCATTCGCCAGATCATCCATAATCGTCATCATTGAATTAAAAATATATGCCTTAACCCTAAGAAAACTGAACAATAAATACGATCTATTAAATAAAAAAGTAACAAAAGTTTATTTCGCATTAGTGATGGGCAGACATCGGATATTTGGGAATTTCCCAAATTTCCCCAAAAACAACCAAAACTTAATAAAATTCTTTATAACAACCAAATTTTATAAAACATTGATTATGTCCCCAAACTTATGAACTTTTATCAGGAAAATCAACATATCAAATGTTTTTCATAATAAAAATGCAGAATTAGTTTAAATTATAAGTCAAAATTTTTATTTTAATACCCAAAAAAGTAATTTAATATAACGACTAATTACTGTAAACTTTGGATAAAAATATTATTTTGTGATGCTTACGTAATTTACTAAAATTATTTTCATAAAGTTTTAATTCGAATTGAAATTATAAATTTTTTATAGTCCAGAAGATCTATAAGAGCTATCTAAAAACAAGCCATACACTAAAAATAACTTTACACATGAAAAAATGAATATTTTGGTAACAACCAAAAATTGAACTATTTATTCCCATATAACAACCAATTTTTGTAACTTTTTATTCCCAAATATCCGATGTCTGGTAATGGGTATAAACTCAAGTTCGGACCAGATAGCTTAACATAGCTCAAGCTAAATGCAAAGCTAATTTAAGCTTTTCGAGCTTGTAATTCAAATTTATGCTCATGAAATTTTGAGCCTCAGCTTTATGTTTGAGATACTGAGCTTTATGAGCTTACGTTTATCATTCTTTTGCAAATTTGTTTAAAATTTTTTTGCAAACCATCTCATAATACTTTTATTAAAAATTAGTTACGTAATTATTCATAGAAATACTGAAATACATTGGTTTAGAAAAACAAGTCCACTGATAATAACTCAAATTTTTTATTTAATGTAATTTTAATTTATAAAAAGTGGAATGTGTTTGAATTCATATTATGATATCAATATAACTAAAAATATTGTATAAAATAATAAAAATAAATAAATTATTCCTATCATTTTATATATAAATACGCTCAAGTAAACTCTAAGCTCAAGCTCGAACATTTTAATTTTTATATAATCTCAAGCTCAATTGCATTATTATTTTAGAAGCTCAAGCTGATTATATCCTAGGGTTTGAGCCCAAGCTCAAGCTCAGACAAAATGAGCTTATTCTCATCATTATTTCGCATATGTTTTCAAGATTATACTCTCTTTAATGAAAATGTGTATATCGTAAACTATAATATTCATAATTTAAAAATTTTTAAATTTTTATTTATAATTTGTAACCGCTTATGTATTTATGAATTATATTTAATTATTTACTTGTGCAACTAAACTCGCGATTAAGTGGAATAATATGCATTATTTACAATAGTTATCTCGTGGCACAATAAAAAAACTCATAAAAAACTAACTCTAAAATTGTTATCTATTTATACTCTAAGATAAGCAATATACATGTAATGCGAATTTGCGTGTAACTTACTCTGTATTACTGTCATCCAAACCTCCAGCTTCGAGCAACTTAAGCGTCATTGTCGCGCAATTATTTAATACACTAAACTCATTATTTTCGCATTGACGCCAAAATGCCATTATATTGTCTTCATTAACGTCTGTGATTAAAATTTCGTCGTCTTGACGACGATTTTCAAATCTACGGTCTTCTGCCGAATTTTCTTGCCATAACGCGGGAACGCTAACCATTCCTCGCGCATCGTTCACACTGTATCGCTCTCGCGGCCAAAAACTTATATATACGCCATTTGATAGCTTCAGGGCATAATGTCCGAAAGAACGTCCAGGTATTGGCTTCCATACATAAACCCTAACCATTTTATTGTGCGAAAAAAAAATTAAATTTATAAATTTCTTTTGTAAGAAAAGTTTGCTAGTTTTGTACTGTATTCAAGTAAATGTCAAGAGCTTTATATTACTGTATATCTTATAATACTATTGCGGATATTTCTATTATCTTACTTCCATGGAAAGAAATGATAATAGAATTTAATTGAGAGTAGTTTTTTTTAATGCAAAACCCAATTTCAATATATTGAGCAATAACAACAAACTTTCTCCACGCATGTCTTAAAATTAAAATAAAAAGTTTTGCAAATTAATTCAAAGTGGTTGCTTTATTATTGATTTTCCATTGGTTAACATATACAGTATATAAATTAGTTTTGAATTAATATTAAAGCTTCCGTTGGTGAGGTAACGGTTCGTATTTATAAAATTATTGCGGTTTAACGTGGTTAAAATTTATAAGAAAAAATCCAAAGTTTAAACGCCAATCAGTTTTTCATAAGATATTTTTTAAATTCATTTTTATTAAAGTAACTAAGAATGATAAATAATTATCGAAAAGCATGATTAATGTAAATTTTATTAATAAATACATATATTTAATACTAAATCAACAACTTTTATATCATTTGTTGTAATCATTTGTAATCGAAGCATAACTATATTATTTCATAACTTTGAAATTTTTACTAAATTTTTCTAAAATCTCTATATTATACTAAATATAAATTAACTTGAAAAAATAAAGAAGATTTAATAATAAATAATGAGTAAAACGAATTCTAAAATTTTAAGTAGTTTAACGGTTTTAAATAAAATTGGCGTCGGTTTGAAAAATTTGGAACCAACCAAACACACACACACACACACACAAACACATCTTTTATAAGATAAATTACATTTTAAATTGTGATCAATCTGTAATTAAAAAATTAATATTAACTTAGCCAATGAATAATTTATTATAACTACTCAATCAATTTATTAAAACCATTTAATATTAATTTAATTTTTTGCGAAGAAAAAAATCAATAAAGTTATCAGCCGTAAGTTCCAACTCTTTATCTAATGGTAGTTTGTATTTTGATAGATCTTCGTCCTTACATAGCCTCACACATTCGTCTTTATCCATCAAGAATTTACTGTGCCTCTCATTTTTCAACAGATCGATACATTTCGGTCTATTATCCGCAGTCACAGACTTTAATTTATTAGTTTCCTCAAACAACATTAAGTACTTATCCCTTAAATTTTTGTCAATCGTCACACTTTTCCTGTAATTTCAATAAAATTAGCTCATTATTAAAAACATATTTAAATTTATTGACATTTGATTATTAGATAGAAACTCAACTCTTCATAATCTTTGTCCGATTGCATGTTATGAATGAAAAACATTTCTTTAAAAATATGTCCGATACTATATAAATCCCATTTTTGACTGACAGTATCGTGTATATCCATATCTCTCGCGATTTTTCGCCAATCAATTGCTTCCAAATCGGAAGATTTTATTAATACTTCGGGTGGAATATAATCATATGATCCCTTAATAGTTCTCGTGGAATACGTTTGATTCTCTTTAGACTGGAACACAGCTAATCCAAAATCAGCGATCTTCACAAATCTTTGAATACCACCATAATCTTTAAAGTTTTTAATTAAAATGTTTTGCGGTTTAAGGTCTCTATGCGTTACTTCATGTCTATGCAAATAATCCACTGCTGATAATATTTCCAAAACTAATTCACTTGCGATATAATATCCCAACGGAAGCATGAATTTGTGAGCTAAATCTCCATTTCTTTTAGCGGTTTCTTTATTACTTTCCAATTTTTCGAGAATTTTTTCCAACGATGTAACGCATAATTCCGATTCAATGTTAAGTACAATAAACGAGTTGTTTGCGTGTAATTTATTATACTCATCGTATACAATGCCTTTCGATTTAGCGAACGTTTCATCGAATTCACCGCTGACTTTGATCAACTCATTGTACTCCAACCAAAATCTTTTGACGAGTACGACAAAATCGGAATTTAAATTTATTACTAATTCAATCTCGCGTAACGACTTCGTCACGTCATACTCATTAATGGCAATCCGTTTTATAGCTACCAATTCATTATATTTAGTCATGCGTTTATTATTGCCCGAAATTTTAGAATTATTTTCATCATCTTCTTTAATATAACGCGCGCGATAAACGGTACCGAACCCACCCTTACCGAGTTTCTCGCTTTCTTTGGCGGAAAATTCGGTGTAAAACCTGTTTGGTTTGAAGTCGTAATTTTTCCATAAATTTGCGTTTAACGTGTGATATATGTTCAGTTTTGCTAATTCACGGTTATCTGCTGATTCAGGCGGTTTTTGATTGTTGTGTCGCATTAATTTTGTGAACAAATTTTTTATTTCTAAATATTTCTTTTCTTTCTCTTCGATTTGTTTTAGTGTCTCAACATCTGATTTTTTAAATTCATAATTTTCCAATATATTATTAGCGGCTGACCAAAAGCATGCTTCAATTCTATAGTAACAATTTAGAAATGGTATAAACTTTCTTTTAATTTAGTGAATTAGATATTAAATATAAGTTAAGAGGAATAGCTTTTAGTTCATTTTCATAAACGGGAAGTTAAATTGTGAGCTTAAATATTTAAATATGTCTATGTTTCTTTAGAATCAACAAAAAACAACCTCTCAAATCTGAAGGGTCTGTCTGTCACAGTATCTGATATGTAATGAAAGTTTATTGGTTTATAAGTACAGTTCTTATATTTTAAGAACCATTCTTGCATTGAAATCTCTTCATTCTTATTGGAATCACTAACACCCAAACCGATAGCACAACACTCTTTATCGATATTTGAAATATTTTTTACTGAAGCAAGCGATACAGGAATCGATATTGTAGTTGCTATATCTTGATAACCGTCTAATTTGTAATAAAAGATGAATTTTAAGTAATAATTTAATTTAACAATAATAAATTTTGAAAATAAAATAAACAAAAATGGGTATAACACCACAAAATATATACCACTGTTCGCGAAATCAATTTGTGTAGGTTTGCTATAAAATTCCTGATTTGCACCACTAATCTGATTAAACTGATTACTTCCGAACGCATAGATCTCTCCATCATTGGTTAGCAATAAGTTGTGCGAATAGCCGCTGATTATTTTTACAACTTTCTTCGTGATTGGTATATGACATCTTCCATCGGTTAGATTGTGTCCAATCCCTAACTGTCCGAAATCATTTCTACCCCATGTGTATACATTGCCATTAAGGTCTCGTGCCATTGAGTGATATGCTCCGCATGATATGTCCTTAATGTTTCTTGTTTTCTCCAGTACCTGATAATTAGTTTAAATCATCTTTAAATATGTGTTAAATTATGGCAAGTTGTTTCTGATTAATGTGAAATGAAACACTTGATTGATAAAACTTTATTAGATTAAACATCGTCAGAAAATTAATTTTATGATTATTCTTATTGTGTGAACTAAAATGCAAAATACCTGAATTGGTTCATTATTTTTTGAATCCTTTTTATCCCAACACTGTTTATCATCGTTACGACCCCATGCGTACAATAAACCGTTTTTGGAAAGCGCTAAATTATGGTAATAACCGCAACATACTTTATCAATCTTTTCGCCCTCTTTTATCGGAACAATAATTGGTTGTTCAGAATCTTTAACTGACTTATTATTTCCAAGCTGTCCATAATAGTTATTACCACATGCGTATACTTTACCGCTTTGGGTCAATACTAACGTATGTGATTCGCCGCAACAAATATCTTTAATCTCTTCATTTCCTGGAATCTCTCTTTTAACAAAACTTTCTATTTTCCCTTTTTTCGATTTAGTGCTCGATTTCAATACATTTGCATTTTTACGTGTGAGCTCGAAAACCCTTTTCTGTGTGTCAACAACCAAAACAGTTTGCTTTTCGTTTATTATAAACGCGTGAAACAACTTAAGTTGCGATAAATAGACAATATCGTCAAGTGTTTCATCATTGGGTATAATTACTCCTTTCAATATAGTAATAATATCGCCAAAATTGTCTACAATAAGCTCTTTTAATGTTTGGTCGGCACACATGATCGGTACTTCTGATCAATTTTAAAATAATGAAAAATATTTCATTAATAATATTTAATTAAGACCTAAACGTCGCTTTCATTTAGAGAAGGAATTGTTGGCAGTGTTGGTAAAATGTTGTTATCGAAAGTTAAGGATCAGTTATGCGTATGAAAAGTGCAGAAATTTGAAATTTTGAGTATTAGTAATTTGTTTAGTATCTTTAGATTTTTATTATATGATTATTAGGGACTCTACTTTTATGTGTTTAAAATTTTATTTTATGCGACTTAAAAATGCGCTTAAATATGCATGAATTATTCTAGATTTGATTGTCTAGAAACATAGTAACCCAGACTTAAACCCACTGCGGGGGTCAGATCCATAAAATCTCAATGTTTTAGGGGGGGTCAAAATTATCATCGGACTTGAATGACAATATTTGTGTTCTTCGGACAGAAATTTTTTTCAAAAAAAAAATTTAAAAAATTTTTTTATCATTAAAAGCCTAAACCACGCCCCCTCGAAAAACTTAATGAATTTTAACGATAATTTTTTGAAATTTTTGTCAAAATTTTATGGGGTAACAAAATCGCATCTGTTTTGATGGTCAATTTTCTGGATTTAGTTCTTAATCACTGTAAACATCCATATTGTAATACGTTTCTTTTTCAAAAACTTAAATATGCATCATAATAAGAAAATATGCACATTAGGGGTGAAATATGCATTTTATGCTATATTAAGTATATTGTAAACTAATTGAATTTATGTAAAATGAACATATAATTAATTTAAACTATAAAAATATCATTCGTGTTCGATATGCAAATACATAAAAATAGAGTCCCTAATTATAAGTTTAAAAAGATTTTTGAATTGAAAATCATTGTATATTATAATAATGACTAACGCCGCGAAAATCGATAGAAAAAACAGTACAAAATCGTTTAATAATCGTTAGACATAAATCAAATTATTGGAAAAATCTTTTGAAAAAAGTTACCAAAACAGTATTATTTACATAATCTGGTGTAGGGTTTTATTTTTAAAATTTTCAAAAATCTAGAGTAAATAAAGACTCAACAGATTTATAGAATAACTGTTTGATTGTGGTATTTTAATTTTTTTAGTAAAAGATTTTTCTCTTTATATCTATTTTTTTATTTTGTCAAAAAAAACATACTATATTTATGCTACATATAAGGATTTTTAAGATTTTTCTGATTTTTTTTATCGACATAGTCTAAACCACGCCATATCAAAAAATTGAATAATTAAAACGATTTTTTTGGGAAATTTTTGGCCAAAATCTAATAGGATAACAAAAACTCATTGGTTTTGATGCATAATTTTTTTACATTTCACCAAAATATTTTCAAATTTATCAAATTTTTTTCGTGCTAAAATTTTCCAAATTTTGGGTTGAGTGTGGTCAACTTTTCCAAATTTCTAGGGGGGGTCAACCATGGGCTATCACACCCTTGTGTAACTATGATTATAGTGTGAAATTGAGGTCGAAAAAAGTCCTATTATACACTCCCACTCCCTCACGCATAAAATATTTTTACTCCCGTGGGACTGCTCCCGTAAAAGTAAAATCAGCGTTCCCGCCACTCCCGTCCGCAGTTCCCTCAAAATTACAATAAAAACTTTAAAATCACAAGATAAACCTTATTAAGGGTTATAAATAATTTTAATAAATGTAAATAAATTAATATTAACAGTTTGTTTGATATACCATTTGAAATTAATTAAATAATTCAAATATAATTTTTAAAAACATAAAATATTTAGGCCTCTAAAAGTTGATGAAATTAGGCATGAAAATGTTATTTTAATTGGTATGCGGGAACCCCGTTCATCCCGCAATTATTTAGGTTATTCCCAGTTCCTACCGTCCAGCATAATTTTCACTTAATCCCAGTCCCTCCCGCTTCCCACGGGACCTATTTTCGACCTCTAGTGAGAAATATAAAGATAATTTAAATAGCAATCAAAGTCAATATATTATTCTGGTTTTAGAATTCCTTTTAATAACTACGTATGCATTGCAGAAAATGTTGTCGCGTGTAAAATATTCTATAATTTATGAAACAGTTACGCAAACTCAAGTTTTATCGCTCGTTTTTACTCATTTTATATTAAACTTAACATTTTTAAAACAAATTTATGAAATAAAATTTTGACAAAAATGAATCATAATTTTATGTGTATAAATAATAATAACGATCGAACTAATGTCAACATAGACTACCGTACATTTAAATATTTCAACTTATTTTACGATAGTATGTACTTATTAGTAGAACTAAACTAGTGATCCACATTAGAGTATTTAACGGGCCCCCGATTTTTCGGGCCTTGGCGGGCCCCCGACAAAATTGGTCGGGCTTTGTCGGGCTCGGGCCTTATGTTTAGAAATCGGGCCGGGTTTATAGATTCAAAATATCGAGGCCCGAAATTTAGATTTTGGAAGGAAATATTCTAAACAAACAATATTTTAGCATTAAAAACCGTAAAATATTGCAGAATACTCTTAATTATAATCAGATTTTAAGAATTTATATGCATAAAATATTGATATAATGAAGCAAAATAAATATAAGCTTAATTAAGTTATAATTTTGAGATAAACCTAAATATTAATGAAAATCGGGCCGGGCCGTGTCGGGCTTTGAAAATTTGAAATTGTCGGGTTTTTTTCGGGCTCGGGTTGGATTGTGTCGGGCTTAGATCGGGCTAGGGCCTTAAATTTTTTACGATTACATAGTCTAATATGTACAACAAAACAATTTTTAAAATTTATGTATAATTATTAATTGACTTAAATGGGAAAAAAACTTTAAAAACAAAATCAATTTTTTAGTATAGTATAGTAACACAAATTTTGGAGTATTCTATTACAGCGTTAATCTAAGAATAAGTATTTAGAACTTCCATAAAACTATTTTCAATTAAGAATATTATTTTTACGATTTAAAATGGCAATATAAGTACATTTATTGTACTGTAGTTGTCAGATAAAACATTTCATAAATTTGCACTTATTTAATATAAACTTTGTTAATGATATTAGATACTATGCAATTTAAAGTTTTGGATTTTAGTATTTATGCGATTAAACACGATTTGATAGAAAATAATAATAATAATATATGCAATCAAATGATTAAAATTCTTGCAATATATGAAATAATTTCATGAGTTTATACTGTTTTCTTGATAATTAAGCAAAAAAACCTTCAAACGAATTCTGATAATAAATATTAATTATGAGCGCATAATACGTCGAAAGTACATATTAATTTAAATATCTAATGTTAAACGGATTTTGTCGTATTATACTCATGTTAATTAAATAAAGAAACTATTTCCTCAATTTAAGCCAATAATAATTATAGAAAGCAATCCAAACCACATATTGTGTCACTAAACTCAACATTATGGCACCCATAGCTTTGTTAATAGATTTATTATATTCAGTGACGTAATGCATTAAATGTATTAACCAAAAAAAGTACACGTGTCATAATGTCGATCCAAACTCTCTGAGTGTCTGTCAAAATGTTTATTTCACTGTAATTGTGATCAGTGATGGGCAGTGTTCGTGCTAACTAACCGTAATAATACTATACCGTAGTAATATTTTTAAACGAATTTATCTAAATTTGTTTCTAAAATTATTAAAAACATACACTTTCTCACGCTCAGAAGGTGACGGTCAGCGCTCGCGCAAACGCTCGGTAAAAATCCAACGCTCAGCGTTCACGCTAAGCTACGCTCGAGCGTTGACCATTGATTGTGATTCATTTGTTAAATTAAAAGAGCGTAAATATTTTACCAAATACTAAATATAATACCACATTCGGTGGTCTATTTTGTAGAAAGAACTAACAATGCTTTAAAATCTTTAATTTGTAAAATTTTGATAATTCTTTAACGAATGTATTTTAAAATAAATACAGTATTTAATGTTAATTAGTGTTCGTATATTTTTGAATCAATTTATAGCAATAATTTCATATAAAATATTTGCTATTTTAATGATCTATGTATTAATAAATGATATGTAAAGTCAATGTTCATAAAAATGTTCTAAAAAATCAATTATACCTTACAGTTATTTTTTGTCAAAACTTTTATATATATTTTCTCAAATATATATATTTATATCAACGACAGTATAACGTTTTTAATATTTTTGCGCAACGTTTCGACTAGAGTGCTATACTGTCGTTGATATAAATATATATATATTTGAGAAAATATATATAAAAGTTTTGACAAAAAATTAATTTTCCGACAGTTCGATTGGATTGTGATACTTAAACCTCACAGTTTTAGTTTACAAAACAATTTAAAACTGTGTGAACTTTGAAAGTTTGTTCATAAATCATACATCATTTGTGGTAAATCCAAATTAAAAGTTTCATCACATTTAAAGCGATCGTAAGCGTGTAAGCGTATTGTATACGTAAAAACCATAGTTACCCAAACTCGAAACCTCAGGTGGGGGTCAGATCCTTAAAATTTCAATTTTTAGGAGCTGGGGTCAAAAATCATCGTATTTAAATCACAATTTTTTTGGTGTTAGAAAGCGCCGTCGAGAAACTCGATGAATTTAACCGATTCTCGATTTTTCATGGGAGGGTTAACTTTTCCATAATTCTAGGGGAGAGTCAACCCTATGGCAAGCATACCAATCTCAGTACCTATGCGTGAAAACAAACAACACTAAAATGATTACGATGTTATGATGTGAAGTGAAACAGTGTTTAATTAAACGTATCAAAACTAAATGTTTTATCAAAATAGCGCTTAAAATTGTATATAATATGTATAAATAGAGATTATAACCTAATTATTATTTTTAATGTTTAGTGTGACTGCAGTTATGTATGATATTTAGCATATTTAGCGGTTTTTAGATGATTCGATAATTAGTGGACATTTTATGAGTGAATATCATATTAAATATGGCAGAACACCAACTATTGTCAAATATCTTCCACATAATCAACGATTTAGTGAAACCGCAAAACGAAGGCAAAGGAATGATGATCTATAGAACCGTTGAGAAACCTGTGAATTGTTTACGTGATCTGATCGATGGTAAACGATTGGCGCGATTGTT
Organism: Phthiracarus crinitus; assembly: GCA_034698025.1. Taxonomy (NCBI): domain Eukaryota; kingdom Metazoa; phylum Arthropoda; class Arachnida; order Sarcoptiformes; family Phthiracaridae; genus Phthiracarus; species Phthiracarus crinitus. The sequence goes on from JAQGAW010000825.1 coordinate 12,806, forward strand.
ACGCAAAAACTGCTCGAACTCATCGAAAGCGAAGCAATCGTTGACTGATATCGTTTACGCGTACTTTAATACACTCGAAACACCGTTTACTACCGAAAAAATCGCTAATATAATCGATAATTGGACAGCGAATCAGATGTTAAATTTCATTGTTATTTTCATGAAATATATGGTCGAGTTTAAGATATATTACAAATCAACGCTCGAGCGTTTGGCTCACGAATTCGAGTGCATTGAAAACTATTTCGAAGATGCGTTCGATAACTGCGTAAATATGATTAATGGCAATGAATTCAATCCACTAATTGATAGAAGTTTTTTCGGTAACGATTCGATTACAATTCATTTTAAACTAAAAACCGATTAATCTTATTTTTTTTGTTGTGAAACACTTCTTAGAGTGTGAATCATCAGAAAGTAATAATGGCATCAGATTTACTAAAATGTTAGTAAAAAGCGAATCAATTGGATCACCCGTTACATTGACGTATTCGTATACCGATTTGATGTCCGAAGACGACACTTCTCCAGACCCTCGAGTGGATTACGACCAAGTAATCGATAGCGTCGTTCGAACGCGTTGTTCGACAGATGAGGAAGAATCGCAACCAATCCAATGCCATATTAGAAAAAAACGGAAACTAAAAAAACTTTCGGCACGTTTTACTATGAAACCAAAACGACAGAAAAATATTTATCGTAAAAAACGCAACATTGAAAAGCAGATTACAGTCGCAGAGCTTTTTTCTAATCATAACATTGGTTTCGAATCAATGCGTGAAAGCGGTCATAATGAGCATCAAATCGTGTCAACTGAAACACTTGATAACAATAAAGAAATTGTTTGTTCGGAAACTCAAACCGTTATTATCGAACAAAAACCCGCATTTACTCAGACTATTAGCGATACTAAACACTCGGCCGCTATTTGTTCGGAAACACAGACCGATACGAAGCCTCACATAATGTCCACACAAACGCAAACAGCAATGAGTGCTCAGTTGAGATGTTCCGAAACGCAAACTGAAAACAAACCAGAAATTGAGATTTCTATGGTTAGGCATATTTCTGATAATGAAATATCCGATAATGAAGACGATTGCGGTAAAACACAAAAAAATTAATTTTTATGATTTAAAAATTTATAATTCATTCGATGTTTCATAGAAATTATATTCGAGACATCACCAAAATCGGCGCAAAAATTAGATACGAATGCATGCAAAAACCACTTAAATGCGTGTATTAAACGTGAACCTGATTTATTACACACACAAAATAACGCTTCGAATGCAATGGTTTGCGTTAACAATAGTCCGACAAACAATAACGATGATAATAATGTTGAGAATAACGCATCGAACTCAACCGATTTGGTCGAACGAAGTTACTCGAAATTGTCGGAAAGCCAGCAAAACCTAATAGAAAATCAAGCATATCTGTTAGGAATTCTTCGTAATCAACTGAATGAATACGAGCGACGCGATCGTCAAAATAACGATCGAATTGAGAATCTTGAGAATTTGATTAAAACGTGCGAAGCTTTTTTCAATAATAATGATTTGGATTTCTTTGATAACAACAACAACAATGATAATGATATCGATGGAAACAGTGTTAATTAATGAATCATAGTTACTATTATTATTTTATATATTTTTAATATAGCAATAAGTTTGACGAAACAAAAATTTTTACAGTAAAACTTCGATATTGTGAACTCTTAACGGGAAATACTAAATAATTTAACCAAAATATAAGTTTTAAATAACTATTTTAGAATGACGTGAAAGTAATGTATTGATTTTTAAAACAAATTGCATGTTTGTAAATGTATTTTAAATTTTGTAATTAAAAAATAAATATAAATAATAAGTAAAGCAATCTTTCATTTTAATTTTATCCGCTGTCGGAGTCGATGGTAGTATCCATACCATCGCTACTCATTTTGGTTTTCGTTTGTGGCTTTGGTTTACGGACGAAGAAACTGCGCAACCATGCCTTAAAGGCCCTAAATTTCGCGCAGACATCAACCATTGTGTTGAAACTAAATAATTTAACCAAAATATAATTTTTAAATAACTATTTTAAATAAAATTCTTATTTTTAGTTAAAAATATAGTAATATTATGTTAACTTTAGCTTTAATTGTTTTCAAAATTTTCCGATTAATGGTACATAAAAGCTCAAAATTGATAGACAATGAACAAAATATTACCGATAATTCACCGTAAGTTTGAATGTCTTGAAAGTGTCGAAAAACAACTTTCTGCGTAGCAGTAACGAAATTAATATTAGCGAAATAGATATTATAATAGCAACGAATACGAGAATAATGTTAAACAAATGCCAAAATCTTGTATAGAAATAGAAACACAGAATCACGAATTAAGTTCGCCTAAAATTCATTCGGTTATCAAACATATCATAAATTTGACGACAGAAACACAAACCGAATTATTGTGAAGTTGTTGTAAATTATGAAAAACTATTGATTGACCTTATATTTCAAACTACGATAATCAGATTAAAGAATGCTTTGATAATGAACTGGTTTTTAAATAATTAAAATTTATATAAAGTTTCAAAAGCATGCGCTATAATAATAACAATGCATATCTATTATTGCACTTGATTTCGGACCCAATTCTATTGTTGGATTAAATATTTATAATATCATAACTTAATTAATTTTGTTGTTTAACTAATGAAACATTTTCTTAAAAATTTTGATAACAGAACCGAACAGTGAAATCGTGAGTTTTAACACTGATTCAAAAGGAATTTTAGCAGAAACTCGCGAATTGGACAATACTGACCGAATTGATTCTGATTTAGAAATAATATCATTCGATCACATTAATCAAACAATCAATGGTAAAATATATGACCGAATATTTTGATTCTTAAAATTTTTAAATCGGAATAAATAATTTGAATGATTTTAATAATTATTAATAATAAGGAGAATATGTGGATAAGAATAGTGTAATAAATAATACGATCGAATCTCAATACGAGAAATTATCTCAAAATTTGCAATGTTTTGTTGATAACCAAAATTTTATGATTGATTTACTTCGTCAACAACTAAGCGAATATCAAAGCAAAATAGTTGACCAGAAAAACAAGATCGAAAGACTTGAACATCAAAATAAAACATTAATCGCTCGAAAATGTTTTGAACAACAAAATAATGAAAACTTATGTAATTTTTAATTAAGTACTTTTAAAAACATAAAATAAAATCTGTGGAAGGTTAGGCCACGGCTGTGGACACGCGATGGCTCCTAAAAACTGGGGGTAAACAGATGTATACGAAATCGACGGCCAATTTTGGCTGTCGATCAGTAGTCTCTGATCTCAGAGACTAATAGAACCGATGTTTTCGGGCTTAAAACCATTTTAAGCCGAAGAGGAATAAATTATAATCAAAAATAAAGCTTACAAAAGGTAAGGGAAAATCGCAACGCTTTTATTAAACCAATTATTGAGTGCTTTTATCATAAGTGTTAATAAACAACAATTGAAACATATATTTACTTATTTAGTTTGACTCCAACAGTGGTTCCAATCGTTAGAAGATCTCAGGTAAGTATAAATGGTATTATAAATATAAATACAATATTGTATGAGAGAAAGCGTATCAAAAATATATATAATTTAGAGAGAGATTGAGCACAAAAATATATAAAACACAACTGTTCAGTTCAGTACACGGCACACAAGTGAGCAGTTGATGCGCGCACTGAAACAGACGACTCTAACGGTGCGTCCACTAAAGACGTCGATATTTGCTGCGTCTGTCGTCTCCCAAAATTATTAAACTAGAATAAACTTTCCGAGACTTCCCATTTGATAATGGGTTTAGATAAATGTTTATAAGATCAAGATAGTAAAAAAGGTCGTCAGTGCGTATAAGCCTACACTAAATCTACTGATTGAGGTAAAAGCTCATGCTTTACAATGCAAGGGAAAAAATTAAATAATTGATATTCAACTTTTATGTATGTTAAGTTTTTATTGTATTATAGTTTAAAAAATTTTGGGCGTGTTATAATTTTTTTCAATGCAATAATTACTATTTATTAAAATTATTTCAAAGCCTAATGAGACTATAATTTAATTCCAGTTAGAGATAAACATAAGTTTGAGCTGATTATATTAAATATAAGGTAAAAGAATAACTCATCCGCTTATGTTAAGCTCACATTTTAATAAATTCGTGCAAACGAACACAATCAAGTGAGCTAACAATTAATTTTAAATGTTATATTATGAAGTCTATAGTATTAAAATACTTCGGGTACTTTTAAAACATATAATAACAAATAAAACATTCAATAACTATTTGTAAATTTAAATATTTTAATTAATATTGAGCTCTGAGATTAACATTGTAGATATTGCGGTAAACTTTCCAATTCTAAACTCGAGCTCCAACTAAGCCTTTGTTTATCCCTAATTCCAGCATTCAATATCATTAAATATTATTATAATATCTTATCGCGAACCTTCTAACTAGTTATCTAATTTATTCGAAAATAATAATAATTAAGACTTATAAATAATTCGCTTTAAGTATAATTTATTTTAACAAATATAAATTTGCACTTTAATACCGTTATCTAGAAGTTTGTTTTAAACGGCTTAAAGTATTCGTTCGTTTCAACTGATGCACGATTATTAAAAGTGTTATTAAAAAAGGCACCGAATCGGCAGTAACCGAATTAAAAACAAAATACTAAAAATAAATTCAACAACTAATCAAATTAAAATGCGATTTAATTTATGTTTACATGAATTCATAATAATAATAATAAAATTTTATATCATTTATTGCAGAATATTCAAGATATAATTTCGTATAAAAGTTGAATTTAAAATCATTTTAATCGTTGCTGTAATAAATACTTATTGCAATTTTTTGAATTAAATTTTTCATATCCATTATTATCAACAAATAAAAATTATGAGAAAAATTCGTAATCAGGTTTTGCTAAATATTTTCAAACTTGAATTTTCTTTTTCTTTTTGTTAATTAATATCTGGCAATAAGCTTAGTCTAGTTTATAATAATAAATAATAAACTTTAAATCTATTTTAAGATATTTCTTTTTATATATATACATATATCAAACAGAAAACATTTTTGAATTATGAAATAACATATACGTATATGATTACAAAAACTTCGTTAATTTTATTCAATGACCGTTAAAATTTGCATTTAGCTTTGCATTTATCGGAATTTTCTTTATTCAGCGATTCGGAGTTCTCTGCAACAACAAGTAATTATAATTAAATTTAGAGTCACTAACAAATAATTATTGTAATCTATTCGAGCAAATATTCGCATATTAGGATATTTTATAATGCATCTAATAATTACCATATCAGTTATATTAAGATAGTATAATGATTTGTTAAGTCGATTTAATAACAATTCTATTCTAAACAATTCCTGTTCACTGTTAAAAATCCTTATAAGAAATCAATAGTTTTTAAAAAAACTTAATAATAAACTTTATTGTAATTATATCCCAAGAGGTGAATCACATTAATATCTGAAAAACTATTATACGGAGTACTACTACACTAAAAATTAAAGCTTTCTTAAATATTATGTGCTTAAAACGAAAAATTATGGTTTAAAAATCCAAAGATCACTCTTTCTAAAAGAAAATATTTATACCACTATTTAATTGAACTAGAAATTTAAAATAAACGTACCCAAACAATTGGAAAAACATTTTAGTTTACATTTTTTATCATTGCAATTGTCAGCTCCAGTTCGACACAATTCAGCTGTTGAAGAGAAATGTCAAAACATCGCAATAAATTATAATAAACTGATTGGTAACGTACGTACAAATAAACAAAACTATAAATAAACCATATATTATGAATCTAGTCATTTAGCGCGAGTGAAGAGTTGTTTTGTTAAAATGAATATAAAAATTTAAAAGAAATAACTAAATATTACTCAAAAAAATACAACATATGCTATACTAATATCAATTACTTTATAAAATGATAATAAATATAGAAATTGATATTCCATTTTACTGTAATATTTTTCAATAAAATTGAATATTCATTTGAAACCATTCGGCAAACAAACTCTGAGATTAAACGAATTATTTAAAATTAAAAAAAGAATATAACTTAAAACGAAAAATTTAATTTCGAATGAATTATCTCAATTTTAATTTTAATACATATGTATATCATTAAATATTTTCAATTTTAATTAAAAGCTCGATAAAGTATAGTCACATATACCATAAATATAGGCTATTATACAAATTGCCAAACCTTTGATCGCAATTTTTACAGTTACTCCATTTAAAAAAGCGATTTATTCATTATAAGTTTTCTTAGATTAGAAATACTTACAGATATAAGTTATAAATATCGTAAAAAGAATATGTTAAAAATAAATTAAAATTGAAAAAAAGTTATTATCATTATAACAATTATTAATTGTCGTTATTGTCTACAATAATAAATTAAGTTGCAATCAAACGTATATGATAGCAGCACTTTGGAAAATTTCACTATCAATTAGAAATTCATTGAATACACAAGCATTTAAAGTATATTTGTGACACGAAATACGAAAGCACAGCATGTGATCAGTTCTATGAAAAATAGCTCGTAAATGATTAGAAAATAAACAAGAGTTTTACTCTTACATTAACTAAAATGAGTATTATATTCAGAGAGAAATAGCTTTTTTTGTTCATAAGTTTATGCTTAAAAAGAAACCAATGCTAAAGAGAATGCGCAATAATCTAGATTTGAGTAAAGCCTAATAATTATTGTTGATTATTGTGGATCACTGTCCAGCGCCAGACAGCGATATATCCATAAACTTTCGTTTAGCGAAACACAGCCACCATTTGGATGGTTTGCCGGTTTGAGAGTCAGACCACACTCTATCAGCGAGACGTACGCCGCACTCCTGTCTCAATTGCAGCAAATACTGTCTCATCAAGTCTTGCTCGTCAGCGCTGCTCGGTTTCGCGTAAACCGAGTTCAATGGAAAGCCGGGATCGCCTGTCGATAACAAACAAACGTAAACAAATCAATTACTCGAACATACGGTAACGAATATTACCGGGAATATCGAATCGACTGATGGCCAACGCGTACATCTCAGCCAACGCCTGCTCTCGAGTGTTCAAACGCTGCAGACGTTTCAGACATTCGGTGATATAAAGCGTCAAATATATGAGTACGCGATCCGCGTTCGACTGAATCTCGTATGTCTTGAAGAATACGTTGGGTTTGAAGTAAAACAGCGCTTCGTCTATGATATCCATTTCGTCCGCCAATTGGTTACTGTTTATGGTCTGTACTGGACCTCGAAATTTCGTTTTAAACGAAAGCAGAGCCATATTACCGATGGCTGCGTTTGACACCAGCTTTGAATGGTATGACGGCATCACTAGACAAACGCTATTTTTAGTTAAACCGCAACACAAACACAGAGACAGAGACAGACACACTGAACACCGCTATTATTATATAAACATTGCTTAAATCAATTCATTCATTGTTTTCTATTACTGTATGTGTTTTCAAATATATATACAAATACGTCAATTACGTCCGTATTTGTTTGCCGGCTTTTGTGAGTTATTGGGAAATAATGCTATATTTAACTATTATTAATGAAGATTTTAACTAATTTTGCGTCTAAATTAATTGAGCGCTTTTTTAAGTGTATCAGTATTTTTCCATACAATTTACTTATGAATATCTTAATCTTAATAATTATCAATGCAAACAGGACTGGGTTTTATCAAATGGTTAACTATATATTTAACTAACTATTGTATTGTATGGCGTTGTCAAAACAATCGCACATAACGAAAGCTTTCGTTAATTAACGAACGCTTTTACGAAACACGTGACTTAACGAGAAAAATACTTAAAGAAAATTTTGTTTGGCGAACGCCTCGTATAATATATTAATTATTCATTAACTTCATATTAATTACTTAATATAAATTGTATATTTGTTATTACAAACGCTTATAATATCAATGATAACCAATAATAAATGGATTTACATCAAAAAATAATTTAATTAATTCACAGTTAATAACTAATCATAACACGTTTACAAAGCAGTTGAGTGTTAACAAAAACAAGCTCTTCGTTAAAAATGTTTCTGCGAACGATTATCATAACTAAGATTTGTTAGTAGAACCCACTCCAGTCTGGTATTAGTAACTATGGGAATTGTGTACATAAAGCTCATCATTGAACAAAACATTAATAATAGCTAGGGATCGGAAATTGCGGTTTTAACTGAAAAGTTTTATGTTAAAATTCTGTTAACGATAATATAATTATTAACTGATTAAAAATAACGAGTTTAAAAGTCAAAATTTTCAACCGAAAAAACCGAATTTCAAGGTTTCTAACCAAAAAAAACCGAAATTTGATATTTGAGACCGAATTTCATAAAATTCGATTAAATTATGTGTTTTTTGAATAAATATCAGGTTATTAATATTTTTTGAAAAGATGCTAATTTATATCTATTGGTGAAAACATGAGAATAATTAAAAAATTAAAGCAAACACGTTTATATTGATACGAAAACCTTAATTTAAATTGGCGCAGAAACTTGGTGTCAATATTTTCTGATAACTACAGTAATTTAAATAGTTTTAGATTTAATATTTGATTTTTATTACTAAAATATTACTAATTTTATACAATGATTTACTCATAAAAACATCTAAATGTATTATATTATAGTTTACAACATATTTATAAGATAAAAACTTCGACCGAAAGTTAACCGATTTTAGACAAAAATTCCAACCGTAAACCGATTAAATTTAAACATTTTTCTCACCGAAATTTCAGATCCATGAAAATAGCAAGGGATGGCCTAACTTTTGTTAGATTAACTGATCGTAGATATATGTAAGCATAAACTCAACTTGTATACCACTTATTCAAAATTAACCCGAATGAAGCCGAAACCCCGATAATAAACTTATGTAATGAAATTTACAGAAAATATTATAGTTTTTTTACTTTATTTAACACCAAATAAAAATTATCTCAGATTAAATATTAAACATATTGAAGCATTACTATTTCCCTAAAAATTCCTTCTCTATCCCGGACAATACCCTTTCCCACAATAGCCTAAAGTAGAGCCTAACAAAGGACTATTTATAAATGGAAAAAGCGAAATTGAATTTAAGAACATTGGGAACGAAGATATCATTCGTAAATCAAACACAATAATTGGAGAGTTACGGCCAAAGCATTCACTGACCTGTTTCAGTAATGTAAAGATGGATCATCCAGTTTCTAAACTAGAAAGATCTAACAAAAATATACGTTCCCGACATTGTGGATTCATAATCAACCTACGTCAGACACGCAGAATTCACAACGTTCACCACTATTGAGGAAAGAAATGGCAGTTAAATTTTTAGCCCATTTGAGATTACAAAGAAACCGAAACGATATGTTGCGATATAAGGAAAATTGTTACGGAAACGATACTATAGGAACGAAGAAACCTGAGAGCGATGACCCACACATCATTAACATCGGTGAAGGTTCGATGAGTTTACCAACTCATTTAAGTAAAGATGAAGCTCTACACCGGAAATATTAAAAATAAATTTCAAATTCAGTTTAACTACGATCCAAATAATATTGGAAAAACTAATGCATATGAGTTCAGTATCGAAACAGGAGATTCAAAGCCTGTTCATTGAGGCCCAAATAGAACATCTCCAGCAGAGCGAATCGAACAGATGAAACAAATAAAGAAGAATTTTGAATTATATTTAATTAAAACGCGCGTTCTCTATACCCGGAACCACTTGTTTTGAAACAAAAATGGTTTGTATGGGATTTTAGAGGTCTAAACGCTTCCACAAGCTTACCCTTTTCCCAATATTGATGACATTTTGGACGATTACAAGTATTTTATATTACTCGATTTAAATTCTTGATTTTGGCAGATACCAATTAAAAAGGAACACCCATATAAGACAGCATTCATAACATCTGATGGATTATGGCAATGGAAACGTATGCCATTTGGACATTGTAACGCTCCAAGAGCTTTCGCCGAGTGTATTGATATCGTTCTGTGGAGTCAAGTGAAAGAACTTTCTCTACTTTATCGACGATTTATGGATTCAAGCTAAAGATAATGAAACTACAACAAAAATTTATTGAAGTTCTGGAACGATCCAGAGATGCTAACCTTACAATTAACTATTAGAAAGGTAAGATCGCTTTAACGGAAATAACGTTACTTCGACACAAAATTAGTTGGGACGGTTTGAACTGGTTGTAGACTATATGTCTGCTATAATAAAACTTCAAATACCCCACAAAAATATACTTTGAAAACGCTCAAAAACGCACAAATTTTGAAAAACAGAAGCGTATTTTTCTCAAAAAACCTCAAGATCAAAACTCAAAAGACCCCCGCAATTAAATCATCAAACATTCTATTTTTTGAGAATGTGGATTAAAACTGGCATAAAACATGATAACCAAACTTTACATCTTATAAATAAAATTTTACAATACATATACATAACTTTAAATATAACATAAAAATTTCAGATTCACCGCAATTATAAAATATTATTTAATGTTTGATTGAAAATAGTAATATTGAACTCACAATCAAAATCCTAAACCAAATGATCAGTGAAAACAGACCATAATGGAAACGAATCAAAGTCGAAATCGAATATTAATCGTAATCGTGTCTCAACATTGAATTTCTAGAAGAAATTCCAGCTGCTGTCAATTGTAAACAAACAAAACTCGTGTTAATAATTAGTTAAAAGTCATTGTAATAATGCTATTTATTACTATTCCATTTATGAGAAAATTACGAAGAAATGATACAAACAGATAACTGTAAAACGGCTCGTTTGCCCCCAGGTATTGTTTAATACCGAAAGTTAGTGTTTGGCTCGTTGTTCAGAGTCTAGGG
>JAQGAW010000826.1:0-23805 GCA_034698025.1 Phthiracarus crinitus
TTTACTTATTATTATTAATAAAACGAATTGAAATCGAATTGAATTAATTGATGACACGTTTGGTCATAACAATTTAAAACTTCATTTAAAGTCATCCTCAATGTCCTTAAGTTTAAGATGTTTTTTCGAATATCTATAATGCGATTTTGGGCTATAAATATTAAAAGATAAGCTTCGATCAATACACACTTTTTACATTCACAATGAATCTCATTTCAATTATAAAAATAAATTATAATTTTCCCATTTTCTTTTTATGTGTAAATCTCTAATCTTTAAATTTAATATGTTTTGTTAACACTGAGGGAAAATAAAATTATTTGATCAAAAAACATTTTTATTCTCAAAGAATTATTCATTAAAAAAATAGAAAAATAGTCAATTTGCTAAAATCTTTACAAAGAATTTTGAAAATTATTTTTTCTATAAATTTTAGTGATAGTTATTAATTTAGTAATAATTAATGGCATTAATTAATATAACTATTTATGTGCTTGGTTTAAAATAAGCATTAAGATCAAAGTAATATGAAAAAATAAAATTTCATTTATTAAATACTCAAAATTAATTATGTGTAGTGAAAATAATTTTTTTACAATCCTCGATCTATTGCTTAATTTCTTAAGTTTTATTTGGTAGTCTAGGATCGTAGGGTCTAGATTGCAATTGATTTTTCAGCGAAATCAAATAAATTCAGACAAAATAAAGCTTTTCTTGACTTTTTAGCACAAAAATCAATATATTTATTTTGTTAACGAAGAAAAGATTGTTTGAATAAAACCTTTTATTAGCTAAATATTTCCCTTTATATAAGTTACGGTACATGTGATTCGAATTTGTCTTCGATGTTATTTGTCAATTTCTCACTTATAAGTCTTACACGTGTGACAAATCTTATATTCAAACATTGTTTGTTATATTCATTACTAATTTCCGTTCAATACTCCTTTATATAAGATATGCTTAGTATAGCTAACATATTTAACGTTTGATTTCTTTTCAAGTATTTCTTATATACTATTTTTCGATAGCCATTATTAAACTTTTGTTTACTAATGATAAGAATGGTTAACATTTACAAAACAATTACAGTTATAGTTATACTTCGATAAATAATTACATTTAGTCCACTCGGACGCCCACCCGACATCCACCCGACACCCACCCCTACATCCACCCGACCCATTCGGACGCCCACCCGGACCCTATACTGACTCCAATTAGAAATTTTTTCTACCTCAACTCCCGCTAAGGGTAGCTAACCCCCTCCATATCCCTCCATTTGATCCCTGCTCATCGAGCTGGGTCCATTGATATAGGTGTCGAGGGGGTGGTGCCACCAGTAGAGGAGCCTATAAAGTGAACCACAGACAAACTGGCAAACAGACAAACAAACTTTGAGACTTATATATTAAGATATTTGCTCAAAAAAATGTTGAGTTTAGGAAATCAATAAAAAACGGGATTTGAACTAGTAATTACTAAATCGTTTTTCATTATATCACTTTCCACACAGAATTTATTGAACTTTTAAAACATTTATGTCAAAATTCCAATAACCTAAGCTTATATGAGCTCACAAAAAGGAATTCAATACATTACATAACAACACAAAAAACGGATTTAATATACTTAAGAGCTGAACTAAACTTACTCTCAATAGAGCAATGACCAGTCAATGTCCTAATTCTTCGAATATCTTATTGCATACCTGTGTCATCATTACTTGCATATTATATGTAAATACTGAATAGATAAGGTTATAACATTATCGCATATTAATTAGTTTTGCTATCGAATACTTGCTCTTCTTCGGGTGAGAGAAGTCTATTAATCTATTTTATAACAGTACTTATAAAGAATAAAAGCATAGCATAGAAACGCAATATGTTTCACGTGTCAGGTTTCACTAAAGGGATCAAAGAATTTTTCTCAAAGTATGAGTTTCACTGTTCTATAAGTATAATGCCCTAAACATGAAAATGAGTTCAAGTTCTATAGTTTATATTCTAAACTAATGCATATTTCTATCTCATTTATTATGAACTCTAGTTTATATTTTTGCTAAAACATTAGCGAAATTAAAAAATAAACAAAAATGATTCCTTTGTACTTTTTTAGACAATCTCATCAAATTGTTATGTATACACGCTGTATATAAATATATCGATTGCTGACAATAGTAAACATAAAACACATTAATCTTCTTAAAACTCTAACGTAACTTTTAAATAAATAATTACGTAAATCGAAATCGATATTTAAATTTTCACAATTTGACTGCAAAAAATATTTTACCCATTTTTACGAGAATAATATTATGATCAACATATTGTTTTCAAAAGATTGCGGTTAAAATATTCCACTAAATATTGTGGTTTTTGTCAACACAAAAAATTATGGAACTTATTAGCGATAAGTAGATGTAATAATAGCGATAAATAGCTTTTCTTGATTCATGTACCAGTTTATTGATGTTGTTATTGAAAGAGATATTTTGTGGATAAGAGAAATAGAATTAATAACCATGTGATGCAGAAGATTAAGAAACAGTTTGTCATAAATAAATTGATTAAAGTGTGTGTGAAAATAAGTAGGAAAAAATCAGTTATAAAACAAAAGTGGTTTATAAAAGTTGTGATCATTAATCATTACTACTGCTACAGTAGTGTAAACGTAGAATTAAAGACAACCAAACAATTACTTAAGGTTTATAAGGGAAAATGTTTTGTATAATTCTGGCTGTAATTTTAATAGTTTAACATAATTATTGCAAAACTAGATTTTCTATTTTAATTTTATTGTAAAACATCTGTTAAACTAATTTATTTTTCTGTGTATTATAGAGTAACAGACTCATAAACAGTTAAAATTTTATCATACTGTCTATCAAACTCTTTTTGTTATATTAATAAAAATAAGTGCTCTCTAACGCGTGTATGTCTTTTTCAATATTCACTACTGTTAGTGAAATACAAGTTTCTCACAAAAATTGATGTTCCATACAATTTCTTTTATCAAAATAAAAGCACACGAAGTCTCTTTAAAAAGTGCTTTTTTTCTTTAATTTAAAAATGACACAATTTAAGGTTAGTAGCAAATTACAAGCAAATTCTTATTGGATTTTTTATCTTTGTAGGCTTTGATGAAATATTAAGGTGTCTGACATGAAAGTGTTTGATTGAAATTTGTAATTTTATTCTCAAGCAAAACTTGTTGGAAAAATTTGCTTTTAAAAAAATCTTTGAATATTTACTTTTACGCTAGCATTGTACGCTTACTGTAGTTATAGCCCGACTTCTTCAGGTGGAAATTGTTTGAAATTCGAATAATAAACCCACACCACAAATTACATATCTAAACATCTACCCCATCTGACATAGGCTGACTCCAATCTACACAACTCCACCACCATCCGGATCACATCTCGACCAACCCGGACCCAGTCCCGATACACTCAGACACCATTCCGTCCAACCCGAAAACTATCCCGTTCCTTTGCGACTGTACATACTAATACCGGCTCAAAATAAAATTCTGAGATTTTTTGCCTAATCCCCCATAGAAGCATTCCGCCTACGCATCGTATGACCTCATTTTTGCCTAAAGTTTTAGGCTGCGTTCAATGGTATCGATAAAAATTTTAATTTTTTTCCATTTTAAAAATCTAAGGGGAACCCACCTTCCTGAAACCCTCCATTTGGTCCCTACTTTTTTGGCAATAACCATTGATATAGGTGACGAGGGGTTGGGTTACTCAGGGAAGGAGCCTATAAAGAAACCACAGACACTCAAACAGACAAACAATTTTTGAGACTTATTTATTAAGATTTTCGCTTCACAAATAAATAATTCGTACTACACATACAATAACTTCAAATTAAACACAACTTGAATGACACTTTCTTTCATTACTTTTAAAACATCACCAAAACGCAACCATTTATTAATAAAATGTTATACAAGTAAATCTCTTTATAATAGATAGCAATTTAAAAAACATTGATGTTGAAGAGAAGTCCTGCTCCTTGATTTGATTATGCTATGTATGTCTGTACTTAACCAGTTTTAAAATCGATGACGAATAAAAGGAACGATGAGCTGCAAAAAACAATATCTAAAAACGATAAAAAAAACTTGGATTTACAAGCCTTCATTTACGTGCAAATTAAAGTGCAAGAGTGGATGCTGTGTCTCTCTGTGTGTATGTTAGTGTAAAACGAAGGCATACGCACCAGACAACTAGTCGCAACGATCATAAAAAACCTAAATGAAAATTTGTTTTTGGGTCGCATTGATTTAACAAATGCGTGCTACAAAAAATAAAAGACGTAGTACTATAAAAAATAGATGGAAAATTTTTTTTTTTGAGAAAGATGTTTTTTTTACAAAAATGGTTAATTTTTATTGTTATTTTTTTCTAAAAAATTTCATGAAATTATTTTTCGTATAGCAGTAAGAATGTTAAACTAGCAATAAAGCCAGCCCTTGGCTGGAAATAGAGTAAAACAATTAATTAAATACTTTTTTATAAATCAATCATTTATAATTTCAACCCAAACATTTTTGAACACAACCCGAGCATTCCCAACCCATCCTGACCAACCCCACCCCAACCCACCCCAACCAGCCCCAACAGATTTTTACATAACATATTAATCATTCGCACTAAAGGGCGATTTTTATCTAATTAAAAAATCTATCACTGCAATGAGAGTTTTACCGAAAAAATTATAAAACGTTTGTACTACAGTGCTATTTTTTACTGAATATTTCCTATAAAAAACCCATTACACTAAAGTTAAATTTCGAAGCCCTCTATGGTTATCACTAACTATTAATAATAATTCATGTCTTTAATACTGAAAAGATATTTTTTTCCTAGAATTTTAAATTTTTCTTAATATAAAAATTTTTTTGTAAGACTTTAATCATAAAATTTAATCATAAAAAATGGAAAAAAAGAAAAATATGAAAATGATAATTTTTTATGGCAATTTTTAACTAAACATTAATTAATCATTTTCTTTATTTATTTGTAATAATAATGGATTACATTTAATTAAACCAATAATAAGGTACTTAATTTTTTAGACAATATACATATCAAAAGTAATGTTTTGCTAATACTAATATGTGTGGGATAATCAAAAATAACACTATAAAAGATAATTTATTCCAGGGATTGAAACGATAAAAGTAACAATTCTAGATATTATGCATTATAGAATAAAATTATTTCAATGAGGGCTATCATCAAAGGTTTTTTGATCTCAGATAAATTAGATCCGTTTATTGTCAACAAGCAAAAGCGGTTAATGACATTATTTAAGAAAATTAAATATTCTATTGAATAACAATAATAATGTGATTGTGATTCGATTATTTTAGAAAACGTTTATATTAACAATAGAATGCTTTTAAAATTAACAGCTCTGATTAACTTATTATTTAGTGTATATACTGTGCCACATACAGATCAAATAATTACAGGGCCAGTGAATACAGAAAATGGTGCGGTTATTGGTACGAAACGCGATGTAAATGGCAAATATGTCTATTCATTTAAGGTAAATATTAATAGTAATCCGATAAATCATAATTAATATATTATCAAAATGTTATTTATTTTTCTTATTAATAATAAAAGGATCTCGAAAAACTTATTATTTTAGTTGATGAATGAAAAATTTACATTTCCTTTCAGTGATTTACAAAAAGCAACATATAGTGTGTTAATTCTCGTATTGACACAACACCTATATTATTCTAGATAATACATTATGCAGATATGACATGGAAGTTCCAATTTGGAACATTGCTAATGTCGAATCATTTATAGACAATTAATAACATGATGAAAATTATTTATGCCACTGATTTGTAGAAAAGAAAGTAGATTTTGCATAATTTAATTTTTGAACAAATTTATTTCTTTGCCAATTAAGTGTTAAATTTAAAATAGCTTGCGATCTATATTTTTTTTGAAAACAATATTTTGGTTGTGATTTATAATTTGATAACCTTTGTTATATTACTAGAGCCTCAAAATAATAGCATTTGCTACTTTTTTGTTTCATAAGCTTTAAGACTGTATTTTTGTATGCACATGAATCACATTATTGATAAATTTATATTTGCTAATTTTACTGATTATCGCTAAAAATGCTAAATTGCTAGTTTATATGCAATTTTCAAAAATATGAAAATTTGTCGTTTAAATTCGATGATTTTTGAGTACCCCATAAAATTTCGTTTAAAAAATAATAATAGGAAAATTTCATAAACAATAATTGATTTTACATGATCTTAAAATTAATTTTTATTTCATATTTATTCTATGATATATATAGGTTATTTCTTATAAAAATAAATGCTATTTTTAATGTTATTTTGTCCAATTTTCAAAGTTATTTATAGCGCTAATTTGAAATAATTTACAATAAATGCTATTATTTTGAGGCTCTATATATTACAATACACTTATTTATCACTCAAAAAACATATAGATATGTATATTGTTAATTAGAATAAATTATATACATTAAGGGAATACCATTCGCAAACCCACCGATCGGTGATTTACGGTTTCAACGACCAGAGCCAGCAAACAATTGGTATGAAACCTATAACGCAACATACTATAGACCTGCGTGTTGGCAGCCAGCGATTCCTGGTTTAGGTGTGCCAGCGTTAAGCGAGGATTGTCTATATTTAAATATATGGACGACAACGTTGAATAAATCTGCTAAATTATCGGTTTTGATTTGGGTTTTTGGCGGGTTTTTTATTGTTGGTTCGGGAAGTATGACAATTGGTAGTAATAATATTTATGATGGAACATATCTATCTTTGAGAAATGTTGTTGTGGTAACTTTCAATTATCGTTTGGGTATTTTTGGTTTTTTATATGGCAATAGCACTGAAGCGCCAGGAAATGCTGGCATTTGGGATCAAGTGATGGCAATAAACTGGACGCGACGTAATATCGTTAACTTCGGCGGTAATCCTAATGATATCACTCTATTTGGTGAAAGTGCTGGCAGTATGGCTATTACTGATTTAATTGTTACAAATACTTTTTATGGAATAAGACATTGGTTTCAGAAAGCAATTCTATTATCAGGTAATATATACATAAGTATATTAAATCTTTTAGAAAACAAGTGTTTCAATAAAAATCTAGACAAAAAGCAGATATTCTAAATTTAAATATATTACTTTCAAAAAATTTTAATTGTAATTTCGTATAAATTTTGATTGTAACCAGAATTTGAAACCAAATGCTGCACATAATCAAATATTCAATTACATATAAATTAGGATCAGTTTATCTCATAAGAAGTGCACAAAATGCTTACACATTGTCGAGAGAGTATGCGAAAAACGGTTTTAATTGTTATAACGATCGGACATGGATTGAGTGCTTAAAACGCATTCCACCAAAACTACTATTAATTGATGAATTTGCGTATCAATTGTCCATAATATCAATTATATTCACCGCTGTATATGGAGACACATTAAGACTAATCCCTTATAATCCATATTATGCTGTGAAACACGGATATTTCCGAAAAGATATCCACATTTTAATGAATCACAATGAAATGGAAGGCGCATTGTTTACGTTATTATTGGATTTGTTGAAACATTTGGGAGGAAGATATACACCATCTGTTGTTAGACCACTAATCATATCGAAAAGCATTGTTGCGAACGATGTATTAAACGAGATATTCGTAAACTGTCCATTCAGACAACAAGTGAATCAAGCATTTGTTATGCCATTTACACGAATAGGCGTTAAATTAAATCCGCAACCAATTCGGCGATCGGTTGCATATGCTTTGAGTGATTATGTTATAGCGTGTCCAATGGTATTGTTTGCCAGTTATATCGTTAAATGGCGAACATTTGCTGGGAAGGTATTTCAATCTAGACTTACATACCAAGAATCGATGTCACTGACCAGTGGAAGCGTTTGGGCAAACGTTACACACGGGGAGGATATGAATACATGGCTTGGATTACCCTTATATACACCTGGATATACGAATGATGACATATTTATGAGCATTAAAATGATGGATTTGATCACTCATTTAGCTAAAACGTTAGTATTAATTGATTTTCAATTCATATTTTATTTCTATCGAATGAAATCGATTCGTTATTATCTTAACAATAAATAAACTGAAATTATTGTCTCTAATATAAGAAACGAATCTAAAATAATTAGATTTCTTTGTTTTAAATTGAATGATATTTGAATTTATTTATTCCTTAATTCTTAGATTATTGAAAAAGAATATTTTGGAAATTATATTGCATTTAATGTTTTTAATTATAATTTAGTGGTGAAGTGTTATTACTGAATCCTAAAGTATATGGTGATTGGCCGCCATATTGTGTTAATAATGGAGTTGTGAACGCATCGTATGTCGAATTAAATGCCGATCGCAGTCGTTTGGGTAAAGTGTTTGTCAATCGATATCGTGGTAATGATGGATACGTTCCAAATCATATATACAATTGTTTCAACTTTTGGGAACAATACATATTAAGCACTGATATGTGCGTTCCTGAATAATAAATATTTGAATAATTATTGATTAATGATTTCTGTTAA
This sequence comes from Phthiracarus crinitus, assembly GCA_034698025.1. Classification (NCBI taxonomy): domain Eukaryota; kingdom Metazoa; phylum Arthropoda; class Arachnida; order Sarcoptiformes; family Phthiracaridae; genus Phthiracarus; species Phthiracarus crinitus. The sequence continues at coordinate 8,633 of JAQGAW010000826.1, forward strand.
TTATATATATATATATATATTATAGTTATTAAGCAATTTTATATATTAAAAATTAAATATTAATATATAGTACGATGAGTTTTGATAAAATGTGAAACTCTATGGGTTATGCAATTATTAGTTTTATAATGGTTTATACCATTCAAATCTTAAGCATTTTTTTTTGTTTTAAGCGAACACTCATAAACGCAAATCGAAGCGTATCATAAGTAATAAAAGTGAATATTATTACGCGTGCTATTATTTTTAAAATTAAATAGTTTAAATAAATAATGAAAACTTTTGCATGAAATTTTTATTTTAAAATCCAGAATTTGGCTTATTTTATCAATATTAAATTATTCTTGTCAATTAATAGGTAAATTTATGGCTACTTTTAATAACATTTTAGGTCATTTTTATACCATATTTAACTCATTATTGGTGATATTTTGTAATTTTTAGATTCCATTAATAAATATAAGTATACGAAGTATATAAAAAGTGCTTTTTTTCTTTAATTTAAATGACACCATTTCATGATAGCATTGAGTTTTTTACAATCTTTTTCTTATTGAATTTCTTATCTTTTAAGCTTCTAATGAAATATGAAAATGTTTGATTGAAATATGTAATTTTATTCTCACGTTAAACTTATAAAAAAAGACGGAATATTTTTTGAGAAAGAGTATGTATTTTTCAAAAATGGTTAACTTTATTCATTATTTCTAAAAAATTGTCATGAAATTACAACTTTAAGAATATTATGTCAAATTATTCTAGCTCATAACTGTGCAATTTTTAAATGAAATCGTACTACTGTGTGATATCTAAACAAAAACTATATTACTTTACTTTACTTTAAAAAATTAACTTAAATGAACTAGTTACTTCAAAAATCGGACTAATATCAGATTTTTACATAAAATATTAATCAGTCGCACTAATGGGCGATTTTTATCGCAATTTTTAATTAATCACAATGCAATTTGAATTTTACGTAAAAAAAGTAGTAACAAATGGTTACTAACAACTGGGAAATTTTTTGCCGAATATTTCCTATAAAAAAACTCATCCCAATAAAGTACGATTTCCAAGCAATATATCGTTATTACTAGGGCTAAGGACTAAAAGTGGTTAAAACGGGCGGGAACCGGGAACAAAAATGTATTAAAACCGAGAACAATTCCGCGAAAAAAATTATTATTCAATTTTATTTTATTGAACATTTTTAAAATAGATTATGATAAGCTTTGTCTGATATTACTGTATGGTTTTAATACATACTTGACACGCTATATGAGGCTCCTTGTGGACAGGGGACAAACGCTTTGTTTGTGGCTCCTAGTGGACAGAAGCTTATATGCGGCTCCTGTGGACAGACGTTTTCACCACTTGATTTGATCCCGATCCCGGACGAGACCCCAAAATATTGCAGTCTATTGAACTGTTTGCACACAAGCACAAAAATTTTCACTGATTTTAGATTTTTAAATCTAAGAGAGAATGAAACATTACATTAATTTTTATACTTTTTAAAATATACGTTTTAAAAAAATAAATATGTTTAGTATTCATTTTCATGTGAACTATGTTTTAAATTACCTACGAAAACAGTTTTTTAATTTAAATTTTATTTCCTGTATCTATGTTTAAGCCTCGGAGGTAACAATATGTTAAGATCGGAAAAATATTGCTTCAGTGTATAAATAATACAAAGACGGCGCACGTACAGACTGACAGACATGGTCAAATCCATAAGATCTCCTTTTTAAAAAGTGAGCAAAAAATTTCTTTTTTATATTGTTATAAAGTGTTGTTCCTGGTGCTCCCCCGGGGTTGTTAATCTTTGCCGTTATGATCACACTTTGGTTTTCTACACATGGTGTTGTCTACCCGCGATGTTGTCCACTAGCTTGTGTTGTCTACGATCAGTGTTGTCTATTCGTGGTGTTGTATACCCGGGATGTTGTATTTAGAAATTAATACAAATAAAGATATGCTGTACATCGTAGATTCGGATTTATTAAACAGATATTAGGAAAAATGAAGAATATATAATAGAAAAATTCTTTTATCAGAAAAGAGATGAAACTCTAGCGATGAGAAGAGCAGTTTTATATCCAGTAGAAGAGGCAAACATCAGAGCTATGGAGTCTTTGGTCTATAAAGACTTTGAAAGTATGACGAAACTCCCGACCAAACAAAGAAATTTGGAAACAATGGATTTAAAAAAAATTAATCGCATTCAGAAATTCCTTTACCTCACGAATACTTTGACAACGAAGACATCGTTGATACACTGGGAATTTTCACCAGAGGAATCGGATTTTGAAACTGGGTTTTTCTTTAACGGTCCTATTCTAAGGAAAAACTTCAAACAAGTTTGCAGTGCAATGACTACTGGAAAATACGATTCGCTTTAGACGAATGAATAATTTGAAGAGAATCTGGAGAATTGAAAATCCAATCATAAATAACTACATTCTTCAGTTACAAAGAATCATAGACAACGTTTGAGTCTTGTTTGGAGTGGAGAACACTTAAAAAATAGAGGGAGAACTATTGTCGATTATCAGCATATGGAATTGGATAGAATTTCAACCAATCATAGCTGAGATCGAAAATGTCAGTTACAAGTTTTAATAATAAACAAAGGTTAGACTTAGACTTTTACCATTTTTGCGGACTGAGTCAGTATAAAGCATTATTAGTTAAATCAGTTTTTATTAATTTCGATATTCTATGTCTGAGCGAACTCAGACATACAATTAATTTACAATATTGTAGTAATTTAGATGATATAGTTTTTTAGAATTCTTATTCTAAACTCACAACGATTTTTAAACCGATTTTTATCCAATTTTATTATAAGAAAGTAAAGTTTTAATGTGTTTTTGTTTTGTTTTTAATAATCTAACTTTTATTTTAATTAATATACGTATATTAACTGGTGTTCCCTTTGCTGAATTTGAGAGCGGTTTAGGTTGTCTGAACTGTACGAAGTGTTAGAAAATATAAGCTTCTCGGATATAATTTTTGGGGGAGATCTAAATTTATGCTTTGATAACTCTGATCGTTGTAATTGTATGAATGTTAAAGACAATCAAAATACAACTAATTTAAAGACATTATTTGCTAATTTGAGTCTCTCTCGTATTGTCAGTGATAACTTGTATACATTTGAAGTTATACCTAAGTCTAAACTGGATCATGAGTTGGTTCAGGAAAAAGGCTGTATTAAGAATTTTAATTAACATATAAAATGGTCTATTTTTTCAGACCACGCGGCACAAGGTTTCTCTTTCTGATTTGATAACAAACAAACAGCTCCTACCTTTAAAATGTTTAATATTAATAAACACATTTTAAGGGATAAATACTTGTTTCGCCGAATGGAAAGTAGGCGTGATTTTTGGTTAAAGAACGATCCATATATGACATATTTGTGTTTTGTTAATACTCAGAAAAAAGAGTCTAAACATGTCTCTATTCAGTTCTGTGTTTCGGTTAATCTGGTGGACATTAGCGAATTAATAATTTTAACTATAATAGTGAATCCGAAAGAAATAATAGTGTATATATGGGATTTCTATAATCTCAAAAAAATTAAAAACTATCATATAAATGAGATAAATTAATTAGAATTTAATGGTGAAATGATCACAGATATAGGTATAATTAATAAATTTATTTATGAGTTTTTCTCAAATAAATACTCGGATAACAGAAATGACTCCTTTACGACCGAAACTAATGAATTTATTGAGATGTTTAAAGACTCTCTGATGTTTCTCGTCAAATGCTTTGAAATGATATTATGGAATATGAAATCCATGACGGGTAGATTGGTCTAAAAAACAATAGATCCACCGTCGATGGAATATCAAAATAGGTTTTACTTTATTTTTAGGATTTCATTGAAGATACAATTAAGATATTAACTAAAAACATGTTAAATGGGATAGTCTATGATGGGATCTTTGAGTCACGTATGACTCTTATCCCAAAGAAAGAGAATCCTCTAAAATCACTGATTATCGCCCAATCGTTATACAGCCAACTATACAAATAATTATGTCGAAAATTATTAAAAAACGTATAAAATAAATTTTGCCAGAAATTCTATCGGAATATCAATATGCAATTGTCAGTATTAGAGGCATACGAGATTCAGTGAATAATTTTGGAGGATTCTTTTTCAAAAATTACATAAAGCAAAAATAATACTGCAAATATCTTTTTTTTGGACAAAAATCCGCATTTGATACTATGTATAGAAAGTATATCTATTTAATCCTAGAGAAACAGGGGTGACCTGAGAGTTATATTAAATGGTTTTAGTATATATATGGTCACACCTTCATGAGAATAAGATTTGACTATTATAGAAGTTCTGAAAAAATCTATAGTGCGAGAGGCGTTTTGCAATGAGACGTACTCGCAATGGAGTTATATTGTCTAACAGTTGACCATTATTTAAGATTTTTAACAGAAAACATACAGAAAATCGATAATAGTTATTTAGTTAACAGAAGGGTGGGTGGTATGTCGACGATACCCATTTTAAATCTTTAAAACCAGAAGTATTTGAGTTTTACAACAATAACTTAGAATACGTTAAAAATATTATAGGAATTGAGTTAAATAAAGAAAAAAATCAATGTCTGACATTTGACATAACATATACTGAACAAATTCAGAATACAATCAGTATTAAATGTAATATAAATTTAATAAAATTAAGAGTAAAGCATTTTATGCTCATTTACGAATCAAAGCTAAATTTATTAATATTTTAATTTTTGGCGTAATCTATTATTATGAACAATTTACTAATTTGAGACAAATATTTAATGCGTTAATTAAAAAGAAAATAAGCTATATTTTCTGGTCATCTACGCTTCTAATGTCTTATGACAGACTTGCCCGCTCTAAACATTAAGGAGGAATAGGGTTATTTAATATCGATTTCAAAATCGGGTCCTAATAATAAATTTATATATATATATAATGCTTATAAAAAATATGGTTTATTGTGGAATAACATATCATATGGTAATAATGCTATGGATATTTATCGTTTACTAGAAGACTTTTTATATAAAGAAAAACACAGTGATTTTTATGAATTTTTTTGCGCTCCAAAATTATATACTGATATTTTTTAATAGAATTAAAAATTATGCTATATTTAATGAATTAAATTGTTATGAAAGAAACATATCGCCCACCACTGTATGTCGACTGTGTAACAGTTATGAAGACACGATCGAACACTTTTTTATTACGTGTGATTTTTTGTCAGAAATATTAGACATTTTCCTTGGATTATGTTATGAATTTAAATTAAATATAAATCGTGAAAATCTATTATTTTTAATGAGAGAAATGATGAAAAAATAATTATTAAAAGCGGAATAAAAACAGTATGGTTAAAAACTTGCCAATTCCGTAAAACAATACATATGATGAGAGACTCTCTAAGAGCGTTTTTTATTCAGAAGTTAATGTTAAGTTTCTGTGACGTAATCAATTTTGTCTTGTCTTCATACCTCTTTGAGAGGAAATAATTTAAAGATAAAAAAGAGCTTAAACGGTGGCTTAGTATTAAAGTGAAAATGCGTAATGCATCGGTTAAATTCTGCCAGAAGTGAAAGCAAACTCAAACAATGAAGAACAGGCAATTGATTGCAACCCTTAGTTTAACTGTCATCACTCTGTTTGTTATGCTGGGAACCGTTAACGAAATTTTTAAAATTATCGCTAATTTCATCGCGATTATTACTGGAAGCACTGCAGCTTTCGCGACAATTTTATTGTTTTGCTATGAAAAGCCAAAAATCATTGTAATACATTAAGAATGAGAATAAAATCGATACTTTTTGAGTATCAGTTTAACGATATTAAGTCAATTTTTATTTAAATAATTATGTGTTGGATAACACTTCAGCTGCTCTCTGAGAGGTAAAGGGATTTTAATTATTTTTTAATTAATTTGTTTTGATAAGCATCTCGTTTGGGGAAAGCCGGTCAGGACTGTGGTTTGCCATACGAGACCTTAAAATAGTCTCCTGAACCCAATTATGAATAACGCATAAATTTTAATGGTTTAACGGGCGTCTGTATGCCTGGATGTCTATATGTGTGTACAATGAGATGTGTAACATAATAAGTATGCAATTCTTATATGAAAAAAGCAAATATTGGGAGACTCAGTCTTAAAATGATTTCAAATAATAAAATGTTTTTATAAATAATAAAAAGTATTTTATATCTAATTATAGTAATCTTAATAAGTAATAGCATTGTATGCTACATATGATTTGCTTTATAATTAACCAGTTTTTTCTTATGCAAATAACTACTATATATATATTAATTTACACTTATATAAACTAACTTAATTTTTGTTAATAAAAAGTTAAAACGCTGGTGTTGTATACTCGTGGAGTTGTCTACTCGCTGTGTTGTCTACACGCAGTTTTGTCTACTCGCAGTGTAGTCTTTTTCGGCGTGTATCGTGGGTTATGTCTACTCGCAGTGTTATCTATTCGGTGTGTATCGCGGGATTTCTACTCGCGGTTGTTGTCTCATTACCCAATGTAATGCTCAATGTGTTTGACGTGGCACTCAACGTGTCAAAAAGTACTTTTTATTTTTTTATAAATTTTAGCTGAAAGGCAACGATTTTTATACTGCAAACTATTTTATAGTTTTTAGTCAGTTTATTGAACATATGGGACTTTAACCTATATGTTTCATATGATTGTGATTTCCTGTTGTGTCATCCACAGCACAACAACAGCTTCACATCTCACATCAACAGGTAAGTTATGAAACCATAACAAATTCGTTAACTTTTTCACGCAAAGCAGGCTTTCGGAAAGTTATATGTTAACATAGGAAACAGAATATTTATTTGCTGTACTAATAATTAAAGCCAGAATATGCCTTTAATACTGAAAAGATATTATTTGTCCTAGAAATTTAATTTTTTCTTAATATAAAAAAACTCTTTTTGTACGATTATATAAGAAAATTAATCAAGAAATAGGAAAAAAGGGGATTTATGAAAATGATAATTTTTTGTTAGCCATTTTTAACTACACATTAATTAATCATTTTCTTTATTCATTTGTAATAATAATTAATTTAATTTAATTAAACCGATAATAAGTAGAGATGGCAAAAGCTCAATTATGCCGAGCTTGAGCTTGGGCTTATTATTTTTAACCTGAGCTTGAGCTTAGTTCAGAAAAATATGGTGAGCTTGAGCTTGAGCTTAGAGCTTATAAAAATTTTTCCTTAATAAATTTTGCCAAATTATATAAAATAAAAAAATTTAATACAAATTTATTATTAAATTAAGTTTAAATCTATACAAAATTTATGGAATACAAGTAATTACATGCAAATATACGAAAATAATTTAAAATAAGATAATTATAATTTGTTGGATTATATGCTTAATAAGCTCAAAAAACTCGATACCATAAGCTCAATTTACACTGCTTCAAGCGCCAGAATATAAAAAAATTGTGCATCAAGCTCAGCTCAACTCAAGCTAGCTTAAGCTCACTCTGAGCCTTTTGCCATCTCTAATAATAAGGTACTTAATTTTTTTGACGCATGACACATCAAAAGTAATGTTTTGTTAATACTTCTATGTGTGGGATAAATAAAAAGAACTCTATAAAAAGATAATTTATTCCAGAGTTTTCATCGATAAAAGTAAAAACAATTTTATTAGCGATAAAAATATTTAAATTAAAATTATTCCTTTCGATTAGCTTAACTTTATTCATATAATCGCTGGTACGTTTGGATCCATTTCTAACTATAAAGATTTAATTAGTTGCTGATAAAATTATTTCAATGAGGGCTATCATCAGAGGTTTTTTGATTTCAGAAAAATTACATCTGTTTATAGTCAATAAGAAAAAGCCGTTAATGATAATATTTAAGTTAATTAAATATTCTATTGAATAACATTAACTATATGTCTAACAGTAACGAAATCACTTTCTAAATAATAATGTGCTTTTGATTCGATTATTTTAGAAAACGTTTATATTAACGTTAAAATGCTTTTAAAATTTATAGCTCATATTAACTTATTATTTAGTGTCTATACTGTGACACAGACAGAAGAAATAATTACAGGGCCAGTCGATACAGAAAATGGTGCGGTTATTGGTACGAAACGCGATGTAAATGGCAAATATGTCTATTCATTTAAGGTAAATATTAATAGTAATCCGATAAATCATAATTAATATATTATCAAAATGTTATTTATTTTTCTTATTAATAATAAAAGGATCTCGAAAAACTTATTATTTTAGTTGATGAATGAAAAATTTACATTTCCTTTCAGTGATTTACAAAAAGCAACATATAGTGTGTTAATTCTCGTATTGACACAACACCTATATTATTCTAGATAATACATTATGCAGATATGACATGGAAGTTCCAATTTGGAACATTGCTAATGTCGAATCATTTATAGACAATTAATAACATGATGAAAATTATTTATGCCACTGATTTGTAGAAAAGAAAGTAGATTTTGCATAATTTAATTTTTGAACAAATTTATTTCTTTGCCAATTAAGTGTTAAATTTAAAATAGCTTGCGATCTATATTTTTTTTGAAAACAATATTTTGGTTGTGATTTATAATTTGATAACCTTTGTTATATTACTAGAGCCTCAAAATAATAGCATTTGCTACTTTTTTGTTTCATAAGCTTTAAGACTGTATTTTTGTATGCACATGAATCACATTATTGATAAATTTATATTTGCTAATTTTACTGATTATCGCTAAAAATGCTAAATTGCTAGTTTATATGCAATTTTCAAAAATATGAAAATTTGTCGTTTAAATTCGATGATTTTTGAGTACCCCATAAAATTTCGTTTAAAAAATAATAATAGGAAAATTTCATAAACAATAATTGATTTTACATGATCTTAAAATTAATTTTTATTTCATATTTATTCTATGATATATATAGGTTATTTCTTATAAAAATAAATGCTATTTTTAATGTTATTTTGTCCAATTTTCAAAGTTATTTATAGCGCTAATTTGAAATAATTTACAATAAATGCTATTATTTTGAGGCTCTATATATTACAATACACTTATTTATCACTCAAAAAACATATAGATATGTATATTGTTAATTAGAATAAATTATATACATTAAGGGAATACCATTCGCAAACCCACCGATCGGTGATTTACGGTTTCAACGACCAGAGCCAGCAAACAATTGGTATGAAACCTATAACGCAACATACTATAGACCTGCGTGTTGGCAGCCAGCGATTCCTGGTTTAGGTGTGCCAGCGTTAAGCGAGGATTGTCTATATTTAAATATATGGACGACAACGTTGAATAAATCTGCTAAATTATCGGTTTTGATTTGGGTTTTTGGCGGGTTTTTTATTGTTGGTTCGGGAAGTATGACAATTGGTAGTAATAATATTTATGATGGAACATATCTATCTTTGAGAAATGTTGTTGTGGTAACTTTCAATTATCGTTTGGGTATTTTTGGTTTTTTATATGGCAATAGCACTGAAGCGCCAGGAAATGCTGGCATTTGGGATCAAGTGATGGCAATAAACTGGACGCGACGTAATATCGTTAACTTCGGCGGTAATCCTAATGATATCACTCTATTTGGTGAAAGTGCTGGCAGTATGGCTATTACTGATTTAATTGTTACAAATACTTTTTATGGAATAAGACATTGGTTTCAGAAAGCAATTCTATTATCAGGTAATATATACATAAGTATATTAAATCTTTTAGAAAACAAGTGTTTCAATAAAAATCTAGACAAAAAGCAGATATTCTAAATTTAAATATATTACTTTCAAAAAATTTTAATTGTAATTTCGTATAAATTTTGATTGTAACCAGAATTTGAAACCAAATGCTGCACATAATCAAATATTCAATTACATATAAATTAGGATCAGTTTATCTCATAAGAAGTGCACAAAATGCTTACACATTGTCGAGAGAGTATGCGAAAAACGGTTTTAATTGTTATAACGATCGGACATGGATTGAGTGCTTAAAACGCATTCCACCAAAACTACTATTAATTGATGAATTTGCGTATCAATTGTCCATAATATCAATTATATTCACCGCTGTATATGGAGACACATTAAGACTAATCCCTTATAATCCATATTATGCTGTGAAACACGGATATTTCCGAAAAGATATCCACATTTTAATGAATCACAATGAAATGGAAGGCGCATTGTTTACGTTATTATTGGATTTGTTGAAACATTTGGGAGGAAGATATACACCATCTGTTGTTAGACCACTAATCATATCGAAAAGCATTGTTGCGAACGATGTATTAAACGAGATATTCGTAAACTGTCCATTCAGACAACAAGTGAATCAAGCATTTGTTATGCCATTTACACGAATAGGCGTTAAATTAAATCCGCAACCAATTCGACGATCGGTTGCATATGCTTTGAGTGACTATGTTATAGCGTGTCCAATGGTATTGTTTGCCAGTTATATCGTTAAATGGCGAACATTTACTGGTAAAGTATTTCAATCCAGATATACATACCAAGACTCGATGTCACTGACCAGAGGTAGCGTTTGGGCAAACTCTACACACTCGGAAGATGTGGGTTTAGAGTTTGGTATACCTTTACATACACCCGGATATACGAATGATGACATTTTTATGAGCATTAAAATGATTGATTTGATAACTAATTTTGCGAAAACGTTAGTATTAATTGATTTCAATTCATATTTTATTTCTATCAAATGAATTCGATTCGTTATTATCTTTACAATAAATAATCTAATATTATTATCTCTAATATAGAACCGAATTTAAAGTAATTCGATTTCTTTGTTTTAAATTCATTGCTATTTGAAAATATTTATTCCTTATTTCTTAGATTATTTAAAAAATTATATTTTTATTTAATTGCATTCTTTTTAATTGTAATTTAGAGGTAAAGTGTTATTACTAAATCCTAGAGTATATGGCGATTGGCCGCCATATTGTGTTAATAATGGAGTGGTGAATGCATCGTATGTCGAATTAAATGCCGATCGCAGTCGTTTGGGTAAAGTGTTTGTCAATCGATATCGTGGTAACGATGGATACTTTCCTAATGCTATTGACAATTGTTTTAACTTTTGGGAACAATACATATTAAGTACGGATATGTGTGTTCCTTAACACTTAAGATTTAAATAATTATTGAATTATGATTTCTTTTAATCTTATCTATATTTTATAGCTATTAAGGATTTAAAAATTAATTATTAATATAAAGTACGATGACTAGTGATAATATGTGAAACATTGTGAAATCTATTAGTTATGCAATGATTTGTCTTATATAATGTTTCGATTAAATTTTTAAAAAAAATTTAATATCCAATTGCTTTTTAATTTTTATTTTTAACTTTTTTGAAAATTAAATTGTATTTCGATTCCAAGAATAAAAAAATTTCCATTTAAACAAAATATTTAATTTTATTTGCATTTCTATTCAATTTGTGATTGTTTTATTTACATTTGTATTATAAAAATAGTTATTTGAAAAGTATTCATCGAAATTTTAATGAAAATTTCATTAATTGGTAAACATTCGTAAAATTAAAAACTATAATAGAATTTTCAAATAAAAATATTTTAGCTTTTATCACAATAATAAAATGAACCTTTCTTTCTATCTTGAAAGTTTGCGTTTAATCACAATTTATATAAGCACTAGTTTTTACAGCCCGTTTTATGAACATTAATGCTAAACTTTTGAATTTATCTAATGCTGACAATGATTTGGTACATTGAACTTTTTATAGTATTACTGAGTATTCCATAAAATTAACTATTTCGTACGCGTATAAAATTTATCTTTTAATATAGTTTATGATTCGTCTATTTTACTTGTATAAGATGTCTTATATTTAGTATTTTGCGCGATTAAATAAATAATTTGACAATATTTTTAAAAAAAACTTATTAGCCATTTAGTATAATTCAATAGCTATCGTTAATGGCTTATCTTTTCAATTGCTTAGCAATAAAAACTATCTAAAGAATAAGAAGTTTCTTTAGTTGAATGAATACTCGCCGTTTCACGAGACTTTACTTAATGATAATTTCATTCATTCTATTGAGGGAATAAATTTTTATATGAATATAAAGGAAATATATATCTTATTCAAAATTAACATTTTAAATGCACTGCTTATGTATTATTAAATATTATTCAAAACTTACATATAATTATTGTTTTCCAATAGAAATAATTTCTTTACCTAAATATGTTAACAATAACCAAATACCACCTCTATTTTAAAGAGTATTGAAAACTACAAATGAATGTTATTATATTTTATTTTAGCGTTTTATAGTTTTCACTAGTATTTAAAATAGAGGTTGTATTTGGTTATTACTAGGGAAGTGAAAATCGTTTGATAAAATAGTGCAAAATCATTTGAAATATTTTGCAAATTTAATTATAAAAATAATTCTCAAAGCAATAAAATGCAATGCTTTCATTAATTCCTAGATCTATAAAGTATAATAGTCTTTTAGCTGTGTTAGAATTTTATATCTCTTCGGAATATCAGAAATAACATAAGAAAACTTTAAATTTAATATTATAATGTGCGTGTTACTAATTAATTTAAATAAAATCTATGCTTTCTTTTAGAAGAATTTACAATTTATTTGAATTTTCAAAGATTTTATAGAAAAACCCCCCAAAAATTTTTAAAAATTTGAAATGATTAAAAATCGTTTATAATCGTTTAATATTTTAAAAATCTTTTGATTCGTTCAATTCGTTTATTTAAAATTCATTAATTTGGATTAACATAGGGTTTTAAACTGGTTTCAAGTAGAATTTATTACAATTTTAAACAATCGTTAATTAACGATTTTCATTTCCCTATTTATTACTGCGATTTACATACCGGTAAATTATAACTTTCTTCTTAATCATTTTGCAAAGAAAGAAACGCTAACATAGCGACCTTAAACTGAAGAGAGCAATGCGAAAGATTTTAAACAATAAATGTCTAAATAAACAAAATCTATGAGAATTGCTTTAGAAATATTACATCTCAATCATATAAAGAATAACGACTTCATATTTATAGACAAAAAATATTAGAAAATAAAAAAGAGATTATAACAAAAAAAGATACTCATGAAACTGGAATAAGAAGAGGCGAACAAAAAAGTAATGAAAAATATTGAAGAATAAGCGTAATGCAAAAAGATTAATAAGTAAATTACCTCAACATCTAACCAATTCATTAATTATGAGCTCATTGTGATGATGCCTGCAAAATTTTATGAAAATTCTTTCTTTAATTTCCGTACATAATTAACAAATAAAATTCCATTATTTGTTGTCTGTTAATTTTAATGCACATAAACATTGAATCGATTGCCATAATATCGAAGTTCATTTTCGATACAACAACATTATTACTCCAAAATGGATTTGTGTTGAAAATAGTCAAAAATATTACTTAAACTCTATTTTTATTCAAATATAGCTGCAATTCAAACTCTACTTGAGTTCAATAAAAAAAATCCACTATAAATCCATTCCAAATCTATCAAAACACCAATTTTGAACTCAACCCCTAAATTACTCTTTCACATATCAATCACTAATAGAGTTTTTAAACCCGATCCATATCTAACACACACTAAACCCGATCCAGACAAGTCAAAGTGTAGTAATTTGTCTTAAACTTCCTATCCTTAGTCATAATTTACTTCTTATATTCACTGTTTATGTATATTATTCCCTGTAATGCATTAAAAAATCAATATGGTTTACTTCCAGCGAACCGCTGACTTACATAATTATTACATTTAATTATTTCTTTATTGTTTTTTATTTCTCAAGTAAGCAAATATTGATTTCATTACTTTATTTTAATTATATACACAGTTCACCTTTTTTTGTTATTTTTGATAAGATCTATGTGTTGATTTTTATTATTTGTGTTATTATTATTAAGAAATTATAGCTTTATAAGCTCAACCTTATAAGTAAGACAATGTTGGTATTAAATATTTTTGATGTCGGTATTGCAAAAATGGACGTTTGACGTATAAATGTTAAACGTTAATGATTTAATATATTTATATTTCAAAATTATTAATTTAATCTTATCCGAAATTTTATCTGATTTTCCACTGTTTTTTCAACCGAAAACCGACCGAAATATGCATTTCTTCTTACCGAAATATCCAGTCCCTTTTATCACTAACTGATAAATGTTGCATTAAATAATTTTTAATAAATATATTTATATATGAGTGAATTAATTATGCGCATAAAGTAATAAATGTATTTATTAAGTTATTTTGACACCGAAACTAGTATTCGCCACGATATTTGTGAGTTAATCCACAGAGAGATGTATTTATGATGAAACACTCATACATATTGAAAGGCTTTAAAATTATGACCCTATAATTGCTATATAGTGAAGCCCAACGCAAAATTCTCGATATAATCTTCACTGTATCTTAGATATCTTGAACTTTATAATAAATATTTTTATTCAACTCAAAAGTCTCAGTAATTTCTAGAATTATTTAGTGAAGTGAAAGTTAAATTATTCTCAAAATAACTTGACGACCGAAAGGTCTGGTCGTCTGGCGCCCTAAACAGTTTTAAAAACTATTAAAAATCGTCTAAACTTAATCAGCCTTACAATATTGTAACAGTAATACTAATAACAGTATAACAGCACAGTACGTGTATAATTATATTATTGTACCTTATATGACTTATGCTATTATATTTACTTAAAACACGCAAATTGCTATTTAAAAAATATATAAAACTCATTATTTTTGTTATACTTATATATTTTATGCTAATAAAATTGGAAACTGAAACGAAAATTAATTAAAGGAATTAAAGTTTTCACGAAAACTTTATTAAATAAGAGTATCCTTAGGAAAGAGCATGCTTATATATCAAATTTATTTTATAACATTTATATTAATAAGTTAAAACTTTATAAGTTATCATATATATAAATCTCAAAATTTGTCTGTTTATTTGTTTGTTTGTTTGTTTGTTTGTTTGTTTGTTTGTTTGTTTGTTTGTTTGTTTGTCTGTCTGTCTGTCTG
>JAQGAW010000827.1:0-23802 GCA_034698025.1 Phthiracarus crinitus
TTCAATAAATTTAAATTTTTCTTTTCTTTTACTTTTACTTGAAGTAAAAGAAAAAGTAAGAAATTTCATAACTTTTATTTTTCTTTCAAAAGTAAAAACAACATTAATTATAAGCGTAAGCTTTCTTCGCTTTCGAAACAATATTGTAGGCATACGGGATGTTGTGGTATCAAAGTCCACATCCCGTATTTGTGTACGCAATGAATATGAATTTTGTGAATGATATGAAATATGTAATTTGTTAGCACCAGTGCCTCACTTGGGTGTTGGCACTGGTACTGTGAAGTTAGAATGAAAGAAAATAATTAATTAATTAAGTTGTTGGTTACAAATGGCTATGCCTAGTCGTACGCCTACAATATGATTACCTCTGTCGCTAAATCGGGTAAATTAATTACAATCGAGTAACGTTAAAAACATTGAAACTTATAAGTTAGATATTCCTTCAACTTCTTTATTGTAAATTATTATTAATATCATTATTAGATGGTTTCTTAATCAAAATGCAATACTTATATTTAAAAGATATCTCTAAATATGCATTTATCTGTCATTAAAAAAATTCAGCAACAGATGTAATAAACTCACAAAAAAACCACTATATATATTCTACGTTTACTAAATCAACGGTTACTTCAACTTACATAATCGTTTACATTAACTATAAAATAATAACTCATCGAATTAAATAATGAAGCAAATAATTTACGCCATATTTCTAATTCTATCGATTACTACGTTAATCGAATCGCAATCAAAGACATGCGTATTCGATAACGATTGCGTGGTCAATGGCACACAACTGTCGTGCGTTAATTCCGTTTGTACCGAATGCGTCAAAGATATCGATTGTCTGCCTCGAGGCGTTTACCTCCAGTGCACGAACGCGAAGTGCGTTACCAGTGACCATAAGATTTGCGTGACCAGCGATGATTGTAAGAGCAATCTGTTACACAAGAAGTGTGTCGATAATCACTGTGTCTCGTAAAATATCTATTGTAAGCGAGAAAAACTTTAATTCCAAATCATATCTGAACTTCTATTTTCTTCTAGCATTTTATTCGATGGATGCAAAGATGGATGAATTTTAGATCATTTTGGATAATTATTATAAAATACGTTTAAAATAATTTAAAATGAGTTTGATTTTGTTGAATAAAAATTATTAAAATATTCTCTGGTCGTATGAGTTATTGAAAATAAATGCCTTAGTATTTCAACATTGAATAAACAGTATATATACTCTACTGACGAGTGATTATTGGCATTCCATATTCCCTTAACTTATACCCCACTGGGGATACGCAAAATCTCGACGATTTCCGAAACTAGAAATAAATAAGCTCAAGTTTATTCCCACTGGGGTTATGTCTGAATAATAGACAGTAATTTACCGAATTCGTTATCAATAAGTTATCAATACTTAGCTTTTAACGCATCGATTTCGATAGCTAGTGGTTGCTTTGGGGGAGATAGGCTTGAACTTTCACCCCACCCCTCATTGAGTCTCACCTTATCCCCCATATGGGGTATATTATATATTTATATATTAGAAATAAGCAATCCCTTCAAAATAAATAACCACAAACTTGATCCGTTAATATGAGCTAAATTGTGTCACATTTTGATAATAAATTATTTTAATAAAATGATTGCCGTGAGACCTAAAAAATATGCATTTATAAACGTCATACAAACCAATATAAACATAACATACTAAAAACATTATTATATTAAATTAACTAGAGATTAATATAACTTTCTAATAAAGTAAAGGTAGACTAAAAGTATATTTTTGAACTTTAAAATGCTGTTATTAATAAGCGTGTTTGGCATAATATTTTGCAAAACATTAGTCAATGGCCTGAACGCAACCGAATTATTGCCATGTACTTTACAACCGGTAGCCGAACTTCATTGTTCCGGCGAACAAATCACTGACCAAGTATTCCGAAATGTGGCCACAAAATTGGGCGCAACGGAGTTAAGAACGCTGATAATTAACAATACGGAATTAACTGCGTTACACAGACAGATATTGATCGACGTTGTGATCGAGAACATCATCATCGAAAACAACGCTAAACTCGTCACTATAGATCCGAACACGTTTAAAGCTTCGTCAGCTGTCAAAGCGATTTCCATCCGAAACAACCCGAACCTCAATGACAGTATCAATACGTTCGCAGCGATTAGAAGTCTCAACCCTAGTCAAGGGATTAATTTGGTTGGCAATGGATTCACCGAAATACCTGAACGTGGTTTAGCCGCAGCTGTGACTGAAAGCCGCTTGCAGTACATATATATCGGAAATAATAACATTAGAACTATAGGAGCAAACGCTTTCTTAGGTCACAGCAATTTAGCATATTTAGAGCTGGACAACAATGAAATCGATCATTTAGACAATGCGGCCCTTAATTTAAGCCTAACTGTTAGCGGACCACATCCGTCGCTCGTTTATATTTTGATGGCTAATAATAACTTGACGTCGAAAAGTTTTACTCCCGGAGTGTTCGGTAATCAGAGAAATGCGCTGGCTTTGGATCTAGAGTTTAATCATTTCACGGACTTTCCGGAAGAAACTTTCGGCGGTTTGCTTAGCCATAAGGGAACTGTGGTTTATCTCTATAATAATCCGTTGGTTTGTAAATGTACTTTTAAGTGGACGCTACAGAAAACGCTTGATGACGCTATTGAAGGGATTTATTGCTCAAACTTGCAGAAACCGATCGAAGGGCTTACGGAAAAGGAAATCGGCTGTTAAAACAGTAGAAATTTGTTTAAATACTAATCAACTTTAAATTGATTTTTATTGTTGATGAAAATTTAATTATTTTCCAAAAATAAAGTACTTTTGAACATAACAAACCTAAAGTTTATAATATGATTTAATTTTAGTTTACATTTTCCAGAAAAATTAACCAACAAAAAAATAACATAATTATAAGATTTAAAAAACAGGTATTTATTTTATAATTAATAGCATATCTCTAAATAAATAAGAAAAACATTTTAATTAAGCCGCGCAACCAATTTCAAGCGTCGAAAGGCCTTCAATAGACTTTTGTAGATTATAACAGTAGAGGCCTCTTATCTGATTGTCAGCCGCTTTCTGTAGAACCCAACTGAGTTCACACGTGCACGTCATCTGATTGCCGTACAGGAACAGAGTGTTACCCATATGATTGATAAACGGCTCGAATACCGATTGAGGCAGAGTTGTCAAGTGGTTAAACTCGAGGTCCAGAGCCACCGAATTTTTCTGGTCACCGAAAACATTAGCGGCAAAACTCGTATTCGTTATATTATTATTATTAATGTAGATGTATAGCAAATGTTGACCATACGAGCTAAGCGTTAGGTTAAGCGAATTACTGTCCAAATGATTAATGTGATTGCCGTCGAGGTCTAGGAATGCGAGGTTACTGTGGCCTATAAAAGCGTTTGCGCCGATTTTCGTTATTTTATTGTTGTCTAAATACATGTATGTGAGGCGACTCTCGACTGTGCTCATAGCGAACGCGTTTGCGGGTATTTCGGTGAACGCGTTGTACTGCACGTAAAACCCTTGCGATGGGTTTAGGTTTCGGATTGCGGCGAAAACGTTTTTGCTGTCCGCTAACATATGGTTGTGTTGTATGACCACGTTCTTGATCGCTGGCGACATTTTAAACGCGTTCGGATCGATAGTTGTCAGTTTCGAGTTATTCGATATAACGATGTTTTCGATTATTGCGTCGGGAAAAAGGTTTTTGGCGATTGCTGTGAGGTCTGTCTCGTGAATGGCCAGTATGTTGAGCTCTATCGGTCCCATCACTGTTGATACGTGTTTGAGCACTTGTTCAGTGATTTCGTGACCACTACAGTGCACTTCCGCAACCGGTTTATAAGTGCATGGCATCAGTTCTCCCGGGGTGAACCCCAGTGTACCAATGGTTATTAGGGATGCGATTAACAATAGTGTTATCAACATTTTTAGTTGGGTTCAAAGTTTTAAAATTTATTCGAGATAAATCTGCGAAAGCTTTCTTTACTGAATACTTTTTAAAAATTTATTTTAAATATGAATGAATAATTATTATTAAACTACTAAACTACTAAACATCTGTTAAACAATTTTCAGTGTTATTTTGGATAATCTTTGTACGAAAAATAGAATATTGTTTTTTTTCATTTGGCAAATAAAGTGAATTGAAGTTAGAGTTAATTCCAAACATAACTTGCCGAACATTGCCATACGTTTGGTTCAAATTTCTGGCTATCATTGTTAGAGTCGCCAAATTCAGGACTAAAAACCGAACATTTTCAGGAAGAAAAAAATAAAAAAGTTTGATATTCAGGATTATTCAGGATAATCGGATAAAAATGATACTTGCGAGTAAAATGTGGCTTAAAACACAATTTTAACGTATTCTGATTGGAAAAAAATTAGATTTTTCAGTAGTTTTCAGCAAAAAAGTAGTAAAATTCAGGATTATCAGGAACAACAATTGGGTCTAAAAATGCTTATTTTTATATGATTCGTCCACATTTGATAATATACTAAGTATTGAAAAAACTTGCGGTAATGGAACGGTAATGAAGTTTGAAATAGTGAATTTGTCGGTAATGGAATGGAGTCAAATTTTTTCTTAGCGGTAGTGGTTTTTGGTTAAAATATGAAAATTTTTCTAAATTTCAAAATCGATTGAATCTTATATATATAATTTAGATATCTTTACTTTAAACCGAATATTAATGCTTAAATAAATATTATTGAAACATATATATGTAAAACATTCATATAAAAATAATGTGTAATAACTTGAAACATGATACCGTTGAAGAATAATTTATTGTTTTATTAGTGAAGAGGTGGAGTGGAGTGGAACGTTAGTGGAATTGAAAAACTTTACGTTAATGGAACGGTAATGGAGTTTATCTTTATGATTTTACCGTTAGTGGAATGGAGTTACATATTTTGGGTGCGGTAATGGAACGTTAATGGAATTGCAAAATTGAATATTTTCAATCACTAATAGGCACATTCACATTGTTGTATGATAATCAGAGACCGGATATTTGGTTAAATAAGATTATGATATTTGATGGTTATTTGGGAACAAAAATTAAAGAATTTGGTGGTTTCAAAAACCATTATTTTACTATAAATATTCTTATATTTAATGGTTAAAAGATTTTAAACAAACTTTTCACTCAAGTTTCGAAAATATTTCCGCTTATTTATTACTTATTTTGCGATTTTAAGAGCTTAAAGACAACTTTTTTGAAAAATATTGAGAATTTTAAAGAATAAACACAAAAATTTAAATACATAATCTTTGATAAAACGTTCATTTTTAGACTGATATTTTATTTTAACCATAAATTTGGTTGAATAAACAGTTTTTAAAAAAAATTGGTGGTTAAAACGATTTTTTGTCAATTTTGGAGGTTTTGGTGAAATTTGGGATTTAACCAAATATCCGGTCTCTTATGATAATGCACACTTAAGTATATAACAAATATACTAAGTTTTATGCCTATGTTGGGAAGGATTTCAAATAAAGGTGCACAATTTAATCGGTTAACTTTTAACTTGAACCGTTAATCGGTTAAGTTAAGGTTAAAGTTAAGAAATACGGTAAGTTAAAGTTAAAAGAGATTCTTAACCGGTTAAATTTTATGTAAAACCGAGTTAACCGGTTAACTCAATTTTGTTTTTTAATATAATTTTTCATGAATTTTATTAATAAATCCAGCAATTAGAAAAATGTTAATGTTAATAAAAAAATTAAATATAATTTTATTAAAAAATAATTTTTTCAATTTATGAAAATCTATTATAAAAATTTAATTTTTTAAATTTAATTTCTTTATTCATATTTGATATTTTAATTAATTTTAAAATTTGGAGGCAAAATAAGGGAGTTAACTCGGGTCGAAATTTATTTAACCGGTCAAAGTTAAAGTTAAGAATATTTTTAACCGGTTAAGGTTAAAGTTAAAATATTATTAAGAGTTAAGGGAAAGAGTTAAGACATTCCTTTAACTTTTAACTTTTGTGCTTCACTAATTTCAAATCCCTATACATTATTAATATAAAGACTGCGTACATACAGACGGACGGACGCACAGAAATACATGACCAAATTCATAAGCTGTTCTACCTAAATAACTATTTGAAATGATTATTAGGTTATTTATTTGCCATCTGGTTTAATCAAAAAGATCATTTAACCCGAAAAAGAAACGAATTCATTAAACATCAAACCGTTCATAACCGATAAGAAACCGGTGAGTTAAACAACCAGAAAACAGATTAAAAGCATACTATACATTCTTTTACAATAACTTTTGTTACGTATAAACTAATTAAATAGCATTTTGGTACAATAGCATTTTGGCGATATTGTTGACAGCATAGAAATTAAAATGAATTAAATGAATATCAAATGACACGATGGCTGACATTATGTGAATATTTAAAACAATTATAATCAGGCAACAAAAGTTTTATTGTTTGTTCTTACAAAAATGTTTAAGTTTAATTTTTTATGTTATTTTCAGAGTTAATCAACATTTTTTGCTGAATGTCTCAGAATCTCAAAAGCAAACACAGTGAAATATATCATTTTTCTGCTTTAAAATTAGAGGATCGGTTATTCAATATAAAATGACACAATAGAACTCTCGTGATGAACAATACATATGTTTTGACAACTTTATAATAACAAATAAAAATAAATAACTAATAAATAAAGCTCGGAAAATATTTTATTTTTTTATGTGAGAATATTGAATATAATTATGGAATATATATTTACTTAAAACAACTAAAATATTGATTTATAGAAATTATTATTTTACTATCTTTTTTAAATTTTTCATTATTACTTTAAATCACATGGAAAAAAATTAAATCTTGATAGCATACGCTAAGTTAGTGAATATAATATTAAAGTCTATGAGAAAATAATAAGTAAATATTGAATAAAAACCTAAAATATTTGGTTATTATTTTTATTTAAATATATAAATCTAATAATTACTTTACTTATTTCATATTATAAAAATTATAGTTGTTCTAAAACTTACAAAACTTAATTGAAAATTTTTGAAAATTGTTTTAAAAATTTTGGAGTCTTAAAAACTCATCAAATTTGAATGACAATTTCTTAAAAAATGTTAAAAATAATTATTTACATTTATTTATAAAGTCTATATAATAAGTATAACTCACAACAAAATTTTCAGTTGATTGGCGATTAAAGCTAAAAATACTTTATGTAAAATTACTTGCTTTACTATACTAATAAATAGAGCCTCAAAATGATAGCATTTGCTACTTTTTTATTTCATAAGATAGAAGCATATAATACTATATAGGCTCGAATCGTATTAAATGGAGCTGTTTGAGCTATAAATACTATTTTGCCAGTTTAAATGCAATTTTTCCATAATTTTAAAAATTTTCGTTTAAATCCGAAGATTTTTACTAAACCCATTTAAAATTCTAAAGCAACCTCAATAAGAAAACACTTATTTTACAAAATCTTACTATAATTTACTTATAATCTACAATTACTTGGCCCTACTATTATTTTTCTAAGTATTACTTGGTATAATTTCTAGGAATGGTTTTTAAGTCATTCTGTTATCTTATTTTTACTAATAAAATTGATAGTTCATAATGTTTTCTTAGGAAATGATGGGCACTAGAAAATTCAAAAACTAGGTTAAGGGTTAAAATTAATATTAAATAAAGTGAAATCGTAAAGAACAGCAAACAAGCGAAATAAAGCAGTGGTTCTCGAACTTTTCAGTACTGCGACCCTAATCTCTTGACAAAAATATTTACGCGACCCAAAATTTTACGACGAGTTCTAAGAATTTTAATTATAGGATATGCTAGCTTTTCGCGAATATGTATTATTAATAGTATAAGAATTTTTATAGTAAAATCAAATGGCAAATAATACAGTATTATTTGATTGTAAATATTTATTCTTTTAATTATGTATAACTTCCATAGATAATGTAATATGAATGGAAAAGATGTGTATATTTTCTCAATTAATGATTATTTTGAATGTCGACCCTACTCTAATGCTAATTCCGTTAAACCATACGACCCAAAACTTTTACATGGCGACCCTATTTTGGGTCACGACCCTAAGTTTGAGAACCTCTAAAATAACGTATGATACATGAACAACACCTGTGATGCATAAAAGTACAGTAATTATTAATGATTTCTGTTAATTCGTAAGCAAATAAAGAACATTTGATTATTGCAATCTTTGACCCTTTCATTGATGAGTCATACCAGATATCACAGAAAATAAAGTGTATATTAGTATTTGAATAATGTATTATCCAAACTTAAAAATAAGTTTAATAATGATTTTTTGCATTGAAATGAGCATACAATGTATACAGTATAGCGTTATGCTAAGTAATAGAATTATAAATTTCTTTCAATATTAGAAATGTTTTCTTAAAAATATCTTATTAAATAAAACCGAGTTTTCAGATGCATTTGTAGAGAAAGGAGAGCCAATCAAAAATAACTATTAATTATGATTTCAAAATATAATAGATATTATGGTAATTTTGATCGTTTCAATATTTCGCGCCAAATCATATTACACTAATTATCTATACTTTTATACTATAATCTATTATTTTTAAATTAAATTTAAAATCGTTTAGATATAGTAAAAACTGATTGACAAACATTACTATGATTTTATAATCACTGATCATATCTATGTATTGTTTTAATCAAAATCTTTAAAAAAGTTTAATGTGACGTAACTTAGTGTTTATAATGTATAAATTTCTAACACATATTCGCGTGAAAATATTATGTAATTGGGATTATAATTAGAATTCATATATTATTGTGATTTAATGTGAACATAATATTATATAACTGTTTATTATATTGTAATCTATAAGCATATTAAGCATATCATATATACATATACATATGTATACTAAATATATATGTTGATAGTGTAGTGTACTTTATGTAATAGACATTTCATCACAAACAATACTTTTTATTGCAAAACATCGTAACTAATCGTGTAATACTAAACTACAATCTATGCATAAACTAAAACCATAAACATGTGCAACCATTCTAGCGTTCAATGCAAACAAAATCCTTTAATTATTAATTGTTTAAACAGATTTTCCAATATTTAATATTTTAATGAATTAATGGATGCATTTTAATGAATGCAATGAAATACCGATTATACTAAAATGATAATAACAGACCTTTAAACCGAATTCTATATCAAAGTAAACATAACGCGTAATGTTTGCAACGCATGCGCATTAGATATGGCGGTTTCACAACTAGTGTGCAATCAAATACATATAATTCGTCACAAATAATCATTAACTGCGCAATGAGAATACGCATTAAAGGGTATATATCGTGGTATTGAATGGTGACGTACTAACTGTAGACGTATTGCTGGCATCACTTTATATACGTATGAAATATAAAAGCGAAAAACGTTTTCGCTTCGTTTTAGTTACTAACTTGAGTGCAGTGAAAGCACACGTAGTTTTCTCTGATCTTTAATTTGAGTGTTACCGTGTAATAAATAAATCAAATCATATAAACAGTGATATTGACATTGAATACAATACATTGAAAAGTAGGTAATCATTTAAGGGTTTAGCGAGTAATTAACATGAATTCATTTAATAATTATAATTATGAACATAGTATTCGTGAGAGTGATAGCGACTCATCGCCACTCAATTGGTCAAAACACGATACATTGACCACTGTTTGGGATCACTCTTACGGAATCAACAGCCATAAGAGTAACACTAAAGCTATTGCTATCAATAAAGGCATGGATGAGTTTTCAGAGTTAATGAAAAACTTTGGAATGGATAACATGGCGACATTAAGTGATTTCAATTTGGACGATGATTTGGATTTGAATTTGGTTGACAATATTGTTGACAATTTGGACGCCAATTACGAGATCATTAACGCTCCAACACCTTATAACGGGTACGTCGACGACGCAGGTATGAGTGGGTTCGTTGATAACGCACGTGATATTAATGACATTAGTTCTGATATCAACGTGTGTACCAATAATGGGGATAATACTGTTATCACTGATAACACGGTTATTGTTGACAATAATTACTCAACTGTCGGACAAATAGCTTACACCGATAATAATTATGCTAATAATTATGTGGAGTCGACCGCCAAAAACTCTAAGCGAAAGAGAAAGGTATCCTTCAATTATGAAGATTCCGACAGCGAAGACGATGACGACGATGAGTCGGTCTGTGACGACACAAACAAAGCTAAAGGCAAGAAAAATGGTGGAAACAAGAAATCGAAATGCATGTCTCGTAATGCTATCGCTGCGCGAGAAAATCGGGAGAAGAAGAAGCAATATCTTAAGGATACGGAGAAACGTAGAGATGAGTTGCTCAGAGAGAATGCGGCTTTGAAATCCGCTTTAAAAGCAAAGTCGGATGAAAACGAGAAATTGAAGAAAGACAACAATTATTTGAGTGCAATTGTGCACAATATTCCCGCAATTAACTCAATCATTGAACATAACGCTTCTAATCCTGATCTTAAAGTGATGGGCACTTCGTTTAGTATTAAAGAAGAAGACAAAAAGTCGAACTCAAATTGCTATGAAGTCGATAAGTCGAATGCTTCGAAAGCTCACAAGAGTTGCTCAGTTGATGGCAATACACGAAAGTCGCACAGAATTGCGTCGAAAATGGAAAATCCAGGCATTTGTTTTCACATTAAAAATAATAATTCATTTACTTTGGAATTGTGCAGCAATTGTAGCGATGCCTCAAACAAATTGCTTAAAATGAAGAAAAAATGAGCGAATTGTTTAGTGTTTTAACTAAAATGTTCGTCGATAAACATATTTTGGAGCAAATGTATGCGTTTATTCACGTGTGACGCAATTTCAAATATTTCGACAACTCGAGTGAGAGGAGAGAGTAAATTAAAGTTTTTGATTTACGCCTCTATTGAATACGCTTGCTATCAACAAAATATCCGGAAACCCTTGAGTTTTTGATTGATGTTACTGTACATATTTAATTCATATATGATACAAGGGATGTCGAAATCGTTAATTAACGATTGATTCAAATTGTAATCATTTATACAAATAACTAGTTTTTAAGCATAAGTGAACCCAAATAATTGAAATTTAAGTAAACGAATTGAACGATTCTCGAAATTTCAAACGATTTTTGAAATTTTGAACGTTATTTGAATTTTCGCACAGTTTTTCATTTCTTCTGGCAGTTAGAATTAAATCATTGAATATAAAAATATGCTCAGTTTGTTAAAGAAAAATTCATGTTTAATTTTTATTGATCTATAAAATTGGTAATTTTAAGTATAAATATTTAATTTTATTTACATTATCGATCAGATTTTTTCGAAATATATTTCATTTTAAAGTAAACTAATAATTTTATTACTAATAATGTTTTTATTTATTTAAAATATTGCAATTATAAGCTTTATAATTTATTTATATAATTAAATTTAAATTTTTTCGTACGATTTTTTTGATCGCTTTTAGATAATTTTGTGAACGATTAATAAACGATTTTGAACGGTTTTTTCTAACGATTTCGGCAGACCTAATGAGGATAACTCACAAGATTTTACATTGTATATCGTATCATATATCGCATGTTAACAACTTTTTATATGATATATAGATTTGTTTAATTAATAGTAATAATGAAAGTTATTAAATATTATTGCTATTACATTATTGTATTATAAATATCATCATTAAAATTGTTGTTTTCAAAACAGTGATTTCAAATCTAAAACAAAATATAGTGCTTCCGCACAGACTTAATCTATAAGTTGGTGACACCGTATAAATCGTTGAAGAGCTTAATGAGTGGCACATTTTGAAGAATCGCGCGCGTTATGGCATTTTTCCAAAGTCTTATATCTGTATTAAAGATGCTGTGGTCTATAAAACTGGGTATCATTTAGTTTGTTGATATGTATATTTTGGCGTTTTTCTGATCTCAATATCATTAAAATATATGTTAACAGTGCTCACAAGTGGTTACTCCTCGCGAACCACCAAATTATTCAAGAAATCATTTAAATTATATGCGAGTGGAGAACCATTTGGAAGCAACTTTATGTCGTATGTCATAACCATTTTTATTTAAGAGAATTATTTAACTTTTGGATTTTTACTTAGACATCGAACATTAATAGTAAAATAATTCGCGAAATGATAACAGAGCTGATATTCACTCATACATACGAGTTATTGATTCAGATTTTTGTATATAATTTTATATTGCATTTTAAGATAATTAATCAATGCTAAAACTATAAGTAGATTTTATAAATTATTTTTAATATTGATAAAAAATTATTGCTAAATAAAATGCATTCAAAATATAGATCACATGTTTATATTTATTCAATGATTACATCATTTTTTATACGTATTTAGAATCAGTGAAAACTTAACGTACAAAATAAATGTAAAAGTTGTACAGTTTAATTAGATTTATAAACTTACTGGAGATGTGTTAAAAATATTAAAATTGGCGATAATTGACAACACAAAAACGTGAAATTAATAACTTAAAAATTCTAACATTAAAACAGTTTTTAATACTACCAGTAATAAAGAATAGCAAATGTAGTGAACAATCGATGTTATATTAAATGATATTAACGTTACAAATCAATTAGAATAGCATTATTTTGAATCACTTTGAATTAAATACAAACACAGTACAGTACTGTACACTTAACACATTTACTCGCAAACATTCTCATCATTTGTTGAAATCGAAAAATTCGACTGTAACTGTAATTCTTGCATCAATAAGTGTTGCTCATCAGTGCTCAACGTTGTATCCGATGTTTTTCTATAGTTCTTTATTACGAAAACGAGTAAATTGGATAAAAACGACGCTTCATTACTTTTGAGAGGATCGTAATGATCGTATTGATCGAGATTGTCGTGTAATTTCAATGTTAACGAGTCATAGTTATTGCGCACTATTTCTAGTACTTGTTCCTCCGTTAACGAACTGATTTGATTGATTGATGACCACGACTCGATTTTCGCGTTAAAATGATTTATTATTGCTTTAATATTTACTAAAGAATTAGATAGCTTTGACGCCATATCTTTGTAAATTCCGCCTTCACTTGACACGTGTCGTAACGCTTTAAAATTAAAATAAAAATATAAAGATTGTAATTTATTTTACGTTATAAGAATTCTTACACATAGAATACAACTGCTCAAAAACCGAATGCATGCGAATTATTTCGTAGTATAGCTCGTCATAGGTTTGCGGTGACGGCAAAAATGTATCGCCGAATGTGATAAATAAATTAAAAATATTGATCACATTGAGTGCCAACACGAATATATTACACCTCTTAATAAGATCCGCTTCGTTATTCAAAATAAACTTTAATAATACGATTAATGCGGTCCACAACTCTTTCCACGCGTAATCCACTCTTATTTTACACTTCTTCTGATAACAAAGCAATCGATGAATGACACCAATACATAGCAAATAAAGGTCAAGCAATAGGTTTTTTCTCATATGAGTCAGTATGAACTCAACCATTAAATCCATAACTGAATACGATAGCGGACGCAATGCTTTGATTCGCGAATCTGACAGTTTTCGGTGTCTCATCGGCTTTATTAGAAATATGTTTAAATTTAGTTTTAATTTTGCATACCGTACTCGCGAACCAGTTTTATCTTACCATTCTATGCAATTGAACTTGAAATGCCATATTTATGTCATGCATTATAGCGTTCGCGCAATGATCTTCAGTAATGCATGTTAAGATTATAAAACATAACCGCGATGTCTCCAGAAACACTTCATCTAATATTTGATATTAATGTATTAATTTGAAAAATATTTATTTAATTATATTTAATAACCTTTGGTATGCAACATAACAATAGAAGAAAATTCTAAAAAAGCCACGAGAAGATTTGATGGCGGATTTTGAATCAATTCTAATGCATCTTAAAAAATAAATGATAGTCTAAAAAATGTAAGATAACAATTAATTTGAACAAATACCTTCATTTATTGTGTTAGCCGTATCAGAATTTTCCAAATTGGTTTGATAAACATCTGTTGGTGACTATTGAATCGAAATATATTGAATTAAATCGAATTACAAATAAAAGATGTAATCATAATCTCAAGAAGTAATTACAATCGTGTATAAAATAAATTAAAGCTCGAGAAGTAAAAACAAATAAATGATTGTCTAGTATTTAAATATTGGTTAGCGTGTGGTGGCTCTCACTTACATTAGTGAGAAGTGTAATAAAGTTTCGATTTAAATGAACGGCTTCGTAAAATGCTAAAAGAACCGCATTATTCGTTTTAAGATCATTCCTTCCTAAACCATTATCGTCTGCGATAAACATATTTCCAACCTATAAAACAATAATACTTAGAGTGATAATCAATTGCATATAATCAATCGTATAAAACATGCCATATTAGTTAATGTATTGAATATTCCACGCGACTTCGATTCATAAAGTTCATCAAACTTTTTTTTAAAGTCTAGTAAATCATTAGCAACCACTTGCGCGTATCCCTACATATCAGTTAAGAAAAACAATTTGTGAATCATTTTTACAGTTTATTATTATCGGTACAATAATTGAACATTAAAAACCATGATTTAAAGTATTAATCTATTTTTAGTTTTAAGTTACTTTTAAGTTAGATTTTAGTCAATATTATTGTTTGCGAGGATCGTCTCTAAAATTGATGAGAAGAGTGCTCAATCACTTACACTTAACGCGATTTCTTCATCAACAATAGATAACTTCATAATGTATGGATTTGCTGACTATACTCAAATAATTAAATAAAGTGTGAAATTTAATAATGTGAGCATTGAAATTTAAATAAGATTATAATAATAGAATTACTTCGTATTTTCGATAATTGACAAGTATTGTTAACAATAATATTGTTTTATATCCAATAATTTGTCTTTGTTGATACACATTCAGTAATTGTATGATAGCGTCAAAAAGCTGGTCAGACATCAACTGTTCTAATAATGGATTTTCATTGATGTTGTCGTAAGCCTGAAATAGCGGTTAATAAATAAACAAATGTAACAAATTAGTAGACGAAAATTCTAATAAATTTTCGAGTGCATACAAAATCGAATTAAAATGGTTATAAACAGTTGGATAATAAGTTATTAAACGAAAAGGTTTAATACCGTAACTAACGTTAAAAATAAATTAAGCACTAATGTCTTCATTCCGATACAAACATCGCTCATCAGAATATTGCACAACGAATCTATAAGTATCTGTTTTCAAACGAATAAACATAATTATTAAAATATTTTTTAAAAAAACTGGTAAGAATATTGATAGACACCTGAAATTTAAGCTCAATATTTTCGGCTCCAATTAAGTAATCAATTAAATCGTACTTAATTTGTGCGGAACGCAACTTCTCTGATATCGTTTTCGATATCACACACAATGTCTGTAAATTCAAAGATTTCGACCGTTAAATCAAATATAAAAACTATTCGCTCAATGCTTTATGCTTACAATTAAACCATTCGTGACACGAATTTGATTATCATTTTTAATCGCAATAATGCATTGCGTGCTCAATAAGTTAATGATATTTTTCGACTTAACGTTTGACGCATTTTTCAATTCACTCTCCAATGCGTTGACATTAGTCTAAAATTTATTAATAATGATATAACTTATACGATGTTTATATAATGAAATTGTTTATACCTTAAGCAGAAAGAATTCGTCCCAAAAGTTTTCATTATTAACGAACGGTTCTTTACCCTAAGATTAATATTTAACTATTTTATTATTAAATAAAATTTAATTATAAAATTCGTAATTACTTCGAGCAATGCTTCATATAAAAGAATCACTTTCTCTTTAAACGACTTTTTCGACATTAATTTTGCCATTATTTTGTTTGACAACAAATGATTACTTTTTATTGTAATAATTAACGAAAAGAAAAAAGTGTGACACTTATTAGATAACGTTTAATTGATGACGATTTTATGATTACCTTATATTTGACGATATTATTCGCTTATATCAAAATTCAATTGCATATGTAAATCATTATATTTTAAATGTTTGTTTATTTTGAGAGAAAGAGTGCGACACACGCATTGACACAACACAAATACACACTGTTATGCAGTAAACATTGAACTTGATTGTTAAACTGACAAATCGATACGCATTTCACATTCAGTGTTATCCATATCATACCCAAAGCTCTATTTGTTGTGTTTCTGTCAGATCTATAATCAAACGTATCTCAATTTATACTCACAGTTTCCCAAGAGGGGGTTTAGTCCCCTTATACCCTCATCCCCAAAATTTTGAAAGTTCAAGTACGCAATAAATTTTATATGTTTTTGGTCAAAATTTAAAAAAATTATCGGTTAAATTCAATGAATTTACCCCCTCCCCTCGAATTTTTAAAAAATCAGAAAGGAGACCACCTAGACCATCATATCTTGGGAAACCCTGTATATAATTAGACGCATGAGTACTTTGCGATACACTGTTTTCAATAAACATGTTAATTAATTTAATGAATATATTAATTACCCAATTTTTTCTTTTGCTTATAAACTCTAGATTCTTGTACTCGGAGATTCAAAAAATTATCGTTTAAATTCATCAAGTTTTTCGAGGGGACGTGGTTTAGGCTTTTGTTGAGAAAAAAATATGAATTTTTTTTTAAATTTTGGTCCGAAGACCAAAAAAATTGTTGGGGTCGAATCCGATGAGTTTTGACCCCCTCTTAAAAATTGAGATTTTATGGATCTGACCCCCCTAGAGGTTTTGAGTCTGGGTAACTATATGGTCATTACCCAAATTCTATTATCGTGTTGAGCATTGTATGATAATTATTTTACATTTTTATTAAAATTTTTTGAGTTTCTTGCATATAAACCCAATTGTCACTTAAAATAACATTGTACTTAAGCTCTCTAATTAACTAGCTTTGAAATAACATGCCAAGGATAAGCTTATATTAATTATGCAATTTATTATTCTTGATTTATTGCGTATACTTCCGAGTTTTTATCAAAATTATTTTTTCGTTATGTAGAATAAGCTCATACATTAACTGCGTCCTTATTTCTTATCACAATAACTATATCGTCGCTAAACTAATCTTGTAATAATATTTCTAGAGAAACAATATTAGCTATTTCTATTTATTAATTACCTTGTAATGCAAAACTTGATTAATGATATTAAACTCTGTATCTTAGATATGAGTTTTATATCAGAAATTAAAACGAAAAATACAAAATAATTAATATCATAATTATATATATTTTAAATATTTTTTTTGAATAATTTAAACGTTAAATAATAAAATGAATTTGTTGAGAATTGATTAGTGTTTTAACCAAAATGTTTTTCGGTAAACATATTTAGGAACAAATGTATGCGTTTATTCACGTGTGACGCAATTTATTTTATATATTTAGACAAATGATTTAATGACTGCACGCTTTTCAAGATCATTGAGTGCACCGCAAGGATAACTTCAGTGAGAGTAAATTAAAGTTTAGACTTACACCTCTAGTGAATACACTTGCTATCAACACAATATCCGAAACCCTTTTTTATACAGTATAACGCAGTGTTTACTATATCGTAGTTTTTTGAGTGGTGTTACTGTACATATGTACGTAATATTGAATGAATGCTACGAACGCCTAATGCCTGCGCGTTGTGTTGATATCCCTAACGATTAGATAATGCATTCTTTGGTTATTGCGAATATAATGTCAAATAACTATATGTGTGATGTGTGACTGTGAGCTAAAAGTGGTTTGCGTTTGCGTTTCATATAAACATATAAATATATTACTAATTTATATCATATTTAATTCATATATTACTGTTTAATATATGATATCTCATATAAATCGTATCATATATCGCATATTTACAACTTTTTATATTTATATATAGATTTGTTTAATTAATAGTAATAATGAAAGTTTATTTAATATTTATATGATAAGTGTTTATTGATTCAAATATCTAAACGATGGTTAAGTGGTGTCCAGTTCTCGATAAAGATAAATATGGCATTGGTATCAATATTATCCATATTATCAATAACTTATTATTAAATATTATTGTATTATAATTGTTGTTACAGTGATCTCAAATCTAAAACAAAATATAGTGCTTCCGCACAGACTTAATCTATTAGTTGGTGACACCGTATATATCGTTGAAGAGCTTAATGAGTGGTACTATGGATGCAGTTTGAAGAATCGCGCGCGTTATGGCATTTTCCCAAAGTCTTACATCTGTATTAAAGATGCTGTGGTCGATAAAACTGGGTATCATTTAGTTATTTAGATATTTATATTTTGGCGTATTTTTGTATGATTTTGATTTTAAAATTGTTAACAGTGCTCACGAAGTGGTCACTCCTCGCGAACCGCCGATTATTCAAGAAATCACTTCAATTATACGCGAGTGGGGAACCATTTGGAAGCAACTTTATGTCGTATGTCATAATCATTTTTACTGTATTTAAGGGAATTATTTAATTAGTTTTGGATTTTTACTTAGACATCGAACACTAATTTTAAATTAATTCGAGAAATGATAACAGAGCTGATAGGATGGCGAAAGCAGATAATGTCGGGAACACTTCCAGCCGACGAACTAAAAGAGCTTAAACAGAAAGTCACTTCGAAGATCGATCACGGAAATGCGTATGTTTTACGTACTATTTTTGTATTCATGTTTTTCAAATAATTTTATAAGATTGGGGTTTAAATTGACAGAAAAATTAATATAACTCTGTAAAAATTGTGTGTTTATAAATCAATGCGATTATACTGTATATTTGTTTATATACCGTTAAATTTGAAATACATTCTAATTCGATGAATTGTTGCACAGAATTCTAGGTCTTGACTTAGTAGTGCGTGACGATCACGGAAATATCCTGAATCCAGAGATAACCAGCACAATAGACCTGTACAGAGCGCACGAATCGGCCACACAACGAATTAAACAAATCGGCGTAACGGCTGACGCATCTCATCAAAGATCATCCGCGCGTTATAATCACAATTTGTATGTCACTGTTAAAAACTTTGTTTGCCGAATCGGCGAAGACGCAGATTTATTAATGACATTGTATGATGGAAAAGATGGAACATTCCTCAGTGAGAACTATCTGGTCAGATGGGGTAAGGATGGCTTAATGAGAGATTTGGATCAACTAAATAATCTTCGTGTTGTATTTGCTGTAAGTTTATTTAATTATTAATGTATTTATTTATTGACATTGAATATAGAATTCATATATTTAATTATGCTCTTACATTGATTTTTTTGCATTATAAGCGTTACATATAAATTCAAGTTATCTTTTATCGGAATACAGTTAATTTTTTTGCTGCTGTAACTTGTATTTTGATAGTGATGTAAGCATTGCGATAAAAATTAAAAGAGATTATCATAACTAATTTGTACGATACTGTGTTGATTATCGTAGAATAGCTAAGTGTATAATGCATTTTTTACTATTTTATCGATTTAACTAAAACGGTATTTCTGATTAAACAAAGAAATTCTTGATTTATTAATATTCATTAATTCAAAAATGTTATATTATAAAATATCATTCCATAAACATTTTACTATTTCGTTGCAAAATATCTCCAATTAAAATCGTTAAATAAATTTCCATTCTTCTAATCATAAACAATATTTTATTATTATTCAAACTTTAACTATTCTTTCCATATAAACTAATTTATGAATACATTACATGTTCAAACTAGTTTCAAGTAATATATTAGAAATTTTAATTTTTGTGTCGATTCATTTTAATGCCTTATAATCAGAGTCGAGACTTTTTCGGAAATCCGACTTTTTTATAGTTGAATAAAACTTTCGGAGTTTAAATTGTATGATTTATGTTACTAAATACGAACAAATTTAAACCACATTTAGTTTCCGAAAACTCCGAAAAATGGTCTATTCAAAAATTTCCGAAATTTTCCGAATTTTATCCGAAAAATATACTGATTTAAAATATTGTTGCTTAAATTTGATGAGTTTTAAGTGAGGGCGTTTAAAATTATTTTTATGGGACAAAATTTAGGATTTTTTGTAAAAAAATTAAATTTTAAGGCAAAAGTTAGATGTTTAACTATGATAAGTTCTTCAACTCTCAATTATTGGGAATGTAAGAAAGAAAACCTCTGATCTGAGTTTTACTTAAAACAAGTTCCGAAAATCTCCGAAAATTTCCGAAAAATGGTCCGAAAAAAAATCATTTTTGGTCCGAATTTCCGACCGAAATTTTGGTGTTTTATTTCCGAAAAAGTCTCGACTCTGGTGATCAGTCATGTCTGTGTGTTTATGTGTGTGTCCGTCCATTAGAAGCAGACTTAAACTATTAAGAAATTTTAATTGTATTTTAAAGAAATTATTTTAATTCGACTGAAAAGAGAGCTACGAATAAAGTCATTCTTGTTTTGTAATTAAAGCACACTTGTATACAAAAATTTTGAAAGCAACGTTTTATTGGCTTTTAATTATATCCAGTTTTTTATTGTTTTGTATTGATTGCAATGTTTATTTGATGATTAGTAAGTTAAGTTTAGTCGTTATTATGTTTATTTATTGACGGAAATACCCAAACAAATAATTTGGATATAAAAAAAGATCGAGCATTGCATCATAAAAACTCAAACCAAAACTTGATTTTAATATGAATATTGAATTGTTTTGGTGGTAAATACATAAATAGAGAGCTGAATGTGTTATGTCACGTACTAATTAGTACGAAAACATGTTTATGAATAATTTTGAAAATATTGTTATCTGTCAATTATATGCAAATAACGTCTATTTGATTGATAATAGCTTTTAATTGCGTAAACAGAAATCTTAATAAAACTAGCCATACATTTCTAGATCGTGTGGAGAGAACCTCGTATATCATACGAATCAATTTCAAAGTGACTTTTAGCCAAAACCGGTGAAAATGGAAAACCAAGTTTTTAATGGTTTTATGTTCGCATTGACTGTGCATTGACTGTGCATTGACATTCCATCGCTATTTCTCGGAAAACTATCTTATTTTTATCTAACTTTCAAATCTATTGCACACTAATACACAGTGCATGATATACAGAGCGTATTAATCACGCACTGTTTGTACTCCAAACTACAAACGTGACGACTAACACGGGCTTACGTAAGATCAAGGTTAGGTACTGATGAATGCACTTTTTGATGCACACGCACTTTTAGAAAAGGAATCTTATTTTGGAATATAAATTTAGATATATAATTATAGGTCGCAATATTTATGACGTAATATAGCATTAAAATTTCATGATAATAAATCTTTTATTAAAAAATTATTTAACGGTTAACTTTTGTAATATTTTTTAACTCTAACCGGTTAAAAACTTATTAACTTTTAACTTGACTTTGCATAAAATGTTTAACTTTTAACCTTAACTTTAACCGGTTAACTGCTAAAGTTAAAAGTTAACGGTTAAAAATGCTCATCTCTATATACCATAATAATAAAAAAATTGTGTGACTATGTTCTCATACCGAAAATATTTGTGTATATAAAAAGTTTAAATCTCTATTTTACGTCGTATTAATAATTATATTAACATAAAAGGGTTTTCAATTACCCGTAAAAAATCATATTAAATAATAAGATTTTTGTAAGTTATTCGAAATAAGCGAAGTTTTCTCAAAGTAAGAATTTTATTATCGTTATTTTTGACGATCAATTTTTACATAAATAAGTGTTTTCTGGCATTGAATGAATGATTGCATTTAATAAAAATAAAAATAAATTATAAAATAAAACGAAAGCGCTTTTTATTATTTACTTTTATTTTGTAATTTTATTTTTTAAGCATAAAAAACATTACAGCTTAATAAAGATAATATGATAAATAAAATATCAAAATATTATATATTAATGAAAAATTTAAATCTTTTGGTTAACGAGTTCGGAAACGCGTGGCAAATGTTTTGTCAAAAATTCGTTTTCGGTGCCGATAACTGTGTACACATCGAAACGTCCATCGATGTCCTATTAAATTAAGAAATTAGTTAAAATCATACTAAGCTTATATTAACAAGTAATCATAAACACTTACATCTCTTTTGATTCCGCAATCGACTAAAATCTTTTCCTGCATTTCTTGTATATCTTCTTCTTTTCTCAACAGTTTAATGATAGTGACATCAGTCTCTATTCTTCTCAGTCTCTTCAGAATAGACGACTGCTTTATAGCCTGCATTTTAGCCATATTTTTCTTTCGATACTTGATAATCATGTCCACCCTTTCAAACGAAGAGCGAATCACTTCTTCCAAATCTTTTCCCGTTAAATCTTTACCGCCAAATTGTTTGATCAGTTCAGCCAATTTAGTGATGCGATTCTGTTCGTTCTTAATATCCATCACTTCTTTCCTGATTCTCATCAAAATTCGTTCGGGTATATAATGGGTTAAATTATCAAACAAAATCTCGAATCTCTCATCAGTACTCCATCTGTCTTTCATTCCAATCTGTGACGGATCTAAAACAATGAGTGTGCTTATTGGAGCCTTTCTTCTGCACATTTCAATGGCGACAACAGCGCCAAACGAGTGCGCTATTATGTCATAATTTCCTTCGGGCATCAGTTGTTTTAATTTTTCGAGATAATATTGCGCCACTTTCTTAACATTTTTTAAGTCATGCATCGTTTTGGTCCAATTCAAAGCAATTACAGGTCGCTTTAATTCTTTTGCCAAAGATTTTAACGCGTCGAACGTTCCATTGATTGGTGGCAAGAAAAATACTGGTTTTCCTGTAATAACAAATCACTTATTATTGAAACTTTTAATGTGAATTTGCATTAAAGAATTATGATTAAATAATGCAATTAAATAATTGATTGTTTCTAAATATACTATGTTTTGGTTATAAGTATTTTTCTTATAAGTGTTCATATTAAAAACGGGTAGAATAATGTTAAAATTATAACGAATGTGAATAAATTAAATAAAGTATAAGCCTATTAAACAATAATTAATCAAATATCGATCGTTCAAAACATAATACTAAAATTTAATCATATATAAGCTTACATTTATAACAAAAAATTAGAACTACTATTCGATAACAATTGCTTATAAAACTGAGTCAAACCTGTTTTAATATCGTTAAGCTGTGTTGTCAATTCTACCGGAACTTTAAATCTAACTTGTGATAAGTTAGCCCTAACTTTTTTCACGTCATCCGAGTATTGCTTCAATGTATCCTTATTTCCATTTCGAAAGTCTTTCATTTCTCCGACAGTAATCTTTTTAATGTCTGTGAGCGCCAAATTAAACTCATAATCGCGTTCTAATCTTTGCTGAATTTCCACTGCCATCATAGAGTCGAGACCGACTTCTCCAAGAGTGTCGTCATTTGGACGATTGTCTGATCCTAAATAGTTGCATAATTGATTTAAAACTTCGTCTTCTGATTGATTTTTGTGGTCCTTTGTTTCCGCTTTCACATACGATGACAATACTGGATATGGTGTTTGAAGAAAACGATCCAAAACTTCAAGACAAGAAGAGATTCTTTGGAGAACAATACCACCAAATAGTTTCATCGCATCAACTTTATCATCGGTGGAAAACAGTTGTTC